>SMSR01015599.1:158654-254540 GCA_019453355.1 Ceratina japonica | reverse complement strand
AAGACGAAGGATGTAGGTTCATGGTTTTTACACATCTTTGAAGCATTGTATTCTTCCTCCGTTTGATGCATAAATGCATTTATAACGGTTGACGTACGAGTTTGCGTCGGGTTAATCCCGGGAGATAAATCGAGGTCTTACCTCTCTGATGGTATTGTACGAGAAACCGGAGCTAACGGCGCTTATCTCGAGACCGACAGAATATCGATTCAGTCGAACGATAAATTGCACGATACGGGTTATCTGACGATATGCAAGGTGTATCTTGTATAAAGGTACAGGTGTAGATCGACAAGGATCGTGCACGTGACGTGCAGTCCTTTGTAACGAATGAACTGCGAAATAGAACATAATCTCCTTGTAATATATACATTTCGATTCGCAGTCTGGTAATGATTTACAACAGTTTTATTATTTTGACGTTGTCCGGTTGTAGGTGAAGCGTAAACGGAAGGAGCACCGGAGCCTGGACAGCATCCTCTTCGAGGACGACGGTGAACTGGAATACTTCGACGTTCTGAACCTGTTACCGCTGTCAAACGTGCGCTTAGAGTTCGACGCGGAGGACGCGCGTAAGAATAATTTCTCCAAACGGAACGAGACGATTCCGAAGAGAGGCAAATTAAAGCCTCTCGAGTATTTAGCGTCACGCGTCGTGGAGGAGAGGAGCTCCACGAGAAGCAACGCCACGGACGAGGAGAAATGTAAAGGAAGCACTGCCAAGGAGGAGATCGATTCGCGAGGGAAGTCGGAAGAGGACCGTCAACGGAGGGAAGCCGATTCTTCGCAGGAATCCAGGGAGGATTCGTCCCAACGTCCCGCGAACGGGGAATCGTGTCCTAAGGTTCAGGAGTATTCAGAGAGCAAAGGGAAACCGACGATTTGTCGTCGTTCGCCCGCGAAAAGACAATCCGTCGAAAGCAGAGCGGAGCGCGAGCTCGATGAGGAGCTGACGGCGTCCCGGAAAGTGGAGGAAGCGGAAGATTACAAGTCGATTTGGATCTCTGATAGCGAGGAACAGGAGGACATGTCGCGGAGGCCACAGGTGCTCAAGATCATCGATAACGACGTGACTAAAAGGTGTCACCGGCGACCGTCCGTCGAAAGCGAACCGAGGGACAAATTCCAGCTGGACGGGCAAGAGTCCAGCGATCACGATCCAGGAATAGCAAATGGGAAAATCGATCGCGTCGACGGGAGCCTGAAAAATCCGGAGGTGAGCATTGAATCGTATTTCGTCTCATTTTTCGTTGTTACAAATCAGAAATTAATTTCCTCAAGAGAGATATATCAATTTTATTAAGTGTAAAAATAATTGATGAATCGCTACTATAATTCGCGTGTACTTAAATGCAACATCTTTTACTGCTTTTTATTCTCCTTTCAGCTCGGTAAACAGGAAGAAACGAATGCGAGTGCGGAAAACGCGAAGAGCTTCTTCGAGCCGAAGAGCGCGCAAGCCAAGGGGAAACCGAACGAAGGCAGATTCGAGAGGATCGTGAAAGAAACATCGAACATCATTGGAAAGGCTTGCAGCGCCGTGAAAGGGAGCTTAGGCTTCGAAGCCAGATCCGAGAGTTCTGATCTAGGCCTCGGCTCCGAATCTGGAAGCGACACCCGAAGGAGATCCGTGGACGACGGAATCGACGAGGACCCTTCGTACGCGGATAAAGAATCGAAGAACGACGATAATAAGAAACACAGCAGTTTGACTAGATCCAAAAGCTGCCTGGATTCCATCGAATGCCAGGAAGATGGACAAGAGTTCGATCACGTTCGTTACAAAATCGTCAAGTCCAACATGTTCGGCAAGAATATATACAACAGCGCTCGCGGAGACGTTACGTACGAAGGGTTGATGCATTATCTCCGAGAGTACTCGTTCCAGGAATTACTGCTGGACAATAACGTGGTGATCATCGAGCCGGTGCGCGCCGAGACCGTTGAAAGGAAACCGTCCGCCGTCGGAAAAGCGAGATCCGAGCCCAGCTGTAAAATTGCCGGCGCGATACAGAAGAAAACCGACACGGAACCAGAGAGGAACTGCGAGAGCGCCGAGCCAAAGAGCCCGAAGCAGTCGTCCATCAAAAAGCACTTTTTCTACCACCCCATCAGAGTGAATCGGGAATTGATAGACGAGGAACTGCCTGACCCAGATACGGTAAGGAATGTCCGGCGTATGTTTGAGAACACTCTCAAGGTGAAGAACGATCCGGAATTGTCGAGGGATTGCAAGGATAGTAGGAAGAGCGTCAGCATGAAGGATCTCACCACCATTGACGGCCACTTCGACGAAATGTCTGACAAGGCGCACGAGAGAACCAGGTAACCTTCATTCGTATCTAATAAACGATATAAGATTCAATTTTATAAGATCGCACCACGGAATTGGAATTTCATTTAACAGAGATCGTTGTCTCAGGTCCAGATGTTCGAGCAGGGCTAAGGATCTTACGAAACTGTTCGAAAATATGGAGAAATCGACGTCCTCGAACGCGTCCGTGGTGGGTGGCAAGGACGAGTTGGACGGTCCCCGGTGCGAGTCCAAGACCAGGATCCTCGCCCAGAGCTTCGAAGCGAGGAGCGGTCATACGTCGCCGAGCGATTCGACTTCTTCTAAAAACAAGATGAATCGCTACCACCACCATCACCACCATCATAATTGGGACGCTGGGAGCGTGAGCTCTGGGGTGTCCAGCGATTACCCGGACACTGATCCCGGCAGCGGAGTGCAGTGCACGTCTTCCGAGGACGAGGACGCCGATTGTCACGAGGAAGAGGTGAACGAGAGTCGCGGCCCGAGTCACTACGTGTCCCAGGACGTATTGAAGAAGATTCGCGAGTACGGGACGTCGGTCACTTACTACGGGGGCAAAGTCGTCAATTCTAGCAACGGTCCGTTGATATCGCCGGTCGTTGAAAACAGATTCAAGTGCGTCGACGGGACGAATGATTACGTGAAGTTTCGATTAGTCAAGAGCAACTCCTGCGACAGTAGATTGGAGCTCACCGGCAGGCTCGTGGAAAATCACCTGAGGCATCGAGAAAATCAACCCGATCTGAGTCAGTATACTATAGCGGAGACTCCCAGCATCGAGATAACCACCCTTGATAAGCAAGAGAAGAAAGAAGTCGAGGAGGTGGGAGAGGAAGAGGTGGAAAATATCGAAGCTAAGAGGGAACCACCTGTGGTCATCGGGTTGGAGCCGAAGAAAGATGAGAGCAAGGAGGCGAAGGGTTTCAAGGTCGATTTCAAGCTGGGCAGCTTGGAGGACGCGAAATCGAATTACCCCAGTCGATTCATAGGTAGTGCTTTGACCAGATGGCAAGTGAACGAGAACAATTGGAGGACTGGCGACGATTTTGGGAAGATGGAGTTCGAGGAGTTCGAGGTACTCGAAGACAGTCTAAACGGGTCCGAGGGCCAACGCGTGGAGACGTCCTGAAGAAATAAAACGCCCCCGCTATGTATTTGGTATTTTTTGTCTATTAGAGCGCGGGAGAATGCCAAAGGAGTTCCGAGTAGTACGCGAATAGAGATACTTTTGTGGTATTCCCAAACGATGCTTGGGACGATTCCCAGGACCGTGATCCAATTATGCTCTGGTTTTTTCAAACGACGTTTGATTAGTTTGAGAATACCGGAGTAGAAAGATGTACAGTTATCGCTCAAGGTTTCCCAGCAACGAGCCAGATTCGGTTGAGCGTAAACACAGATTTGAATTCGGACGACGTCGAGCGATGGAATTTTAACGATTCGTTGTAGTTGATCAATTTGTACATAACGAAGCCGCATAGATTGTTATTTACGCCAGGAAATAAATATCTAACAACAAACAAACTAGTTTTAATTACTATTAGCACGAAGGTATTTCATGTTCGTCCAAAAGCGCTGGCAGATATATATTTCTAACGTTAATCAAATCGCTGTATTCGCAGACATATCGTGTCACCTAAAACGTAATTTATACCGGCCGTCGGGGGTTAGCAGAATACGCATAAACCTAAATATATCTGTCTATTTACGGGACCGTGCAGTTAACGTTTGTAACGCGTTTTGAAAGGCGTTCGCAGATAAAAATACTTTTGTTAGCTCCGAACGACTCACCGCCCTCGGCGCATTCGGGAACCGCGCTTTTCTCAGCCTTGTCGTCTTTCGTTAATCTCGTCTTCTTCTCTTTCGCTTTCGGATCCTCCATTCCCATCGCCAGAACGGGGCTCAGGCTCGGAGCGAGGAAGCTCGTCGTCAGGGACAGATTCCTCTGAGACATGTGCCACCACCTTTTGCACCATGTTTCCTGCAACAAGAAAATATTCGACTCGTTACCCACAATACTGACGGTTCTTACTTCTTTATCGCGTTATAGTTTCTCCGAAAGCTAATACGGAACCCGGTTACACAAATACGAATTTCAGCTCGTCTGTTTTTCTTCGCCGACGTTTATTTGCTTTCAATTAACGGCCGCTTGTATTGAAACTAGGGTCGATTCGAGAGCTGCAAATTAATAGCGAATCACCCCCAATTCAGTGAGACGTCCCAATCCCGCTCGAACCGGATATCTAATTTTCAAGTTTCTCGATCGCCACGCGTTCCACGTCGCTCGATCGGGAGATGGAAATTTGTTAAAAAAGCTTGTCAACTCGTACGAAGTCTGACACAGAGAGCCGCGTTTTTTTGTCGTCGGTGTCTTTCAAAGGTTGGCAAAAAATGGGGAATTTGTTTCGCACGAACAAACTCGTCATAAGCCAGGGTATTCGGGGATGGAGACTGGCGGGTATCCAGATTAAGGGGTCGACGCGGGGTCGCGTCGGAACTGGAGTTCGGCCAGGGTCGGGTCGCGATCGCTCGTGCAATATCTACGCGCTCTTCGGGAAATAAGTCAATCGACGGCAAGTCATCCGCGGTACTTTTATCGCGGCTAACCGAACCCAAGATATACGAGATTCCTTCCGACGCCAGGTCAATACTGTAAAATACGTACACGTAATAAGAAACGATGTTTCAAGTAGAGTACAACAGAGTAGAATTACAATTATCTGTGAAATACGGATAAAAAGCTAATCGGACAGGACGATATTAATGTCCTTGTATGACATTTTCATAAAATTCCATACGGTAATATTGTCGTCGATAACCATGGAAGATAGGATAGAAAAAAGGGAGATAGATTTAACGCGCTCCGAGTCCCATTGTTCGTTGAAGAAGAGGAGAGATAGCGCGAATGGTACAGTGAGTTAAGAGTTTCCCCGACGTGACGGGTCATATATCACGTTTGATCGTCTTCCACCTCGACGAAGTTCCTCGCGGATAATAGGGCTGGCTGGAAATCCGGCCTTCGAAACGTCCATTTCAAACAGCCGCTCGCTTTCCACGCACAAAGTGAATTCCCACTGAATGCCATTGCACGAACCGATCGACCAATCGTCCAATTACCTACCGATCACATCCTGTGACTACTTACTTCCGAGGCGGTTTAAACGTCTCGTTTAAAAACTGCTTACGGATAAAATATTTAACGCCTTCTAATGCTTAGGCATTGTAGGTGCTTCGAGACGAGAGAGTTGGATAATGCGTACGTTTGAAGTTTGAACTGCAGCCTTCCGTTGTCGCTTTACCGGGAGAGTTNATAGGGCTGGCTGGAAATCCGGCCTTCGAAACGTCCATTTCAAACAGCCGCTCGCTTTCCACGCACAAAGTGAATTCCCACTGAATGCCATTGCACGAACCGATCGACCAATCGTCCAATTACCTACCGATCACATCCTGTGACTACTTACTTCCGAGGCGGTTTAAACGTCTCGTTTAAAAACTGCTTACGGATAAAATATTTAACGCCTTCTAATGCTTAGGCATTGTAGGTGCTTCGAGACGAGAGAGTTGGATAATGCGTACGTTTGAAGTTTGAACTGCAGCCTTCCGTTGTCGCTTTACCGGGAGAGTTTCCCGAAATTGGGTCAAGGAAACACATGAACGACTCGACTTGTCGGTGAGCTTCGGCAAATACGGAAGATGCTCCTTCGACCGACTTCCCTCTTTTCAACGCTATATTAAAACGTCCTCGGTAACCCTCCGCCCTCGTTAATCCTTAAACGATTCCTGGATTGCAGACACGATGATCATCGTGATATTTAATTTTCCATCGTTATTTATGTTTCAGGGAATATTTCCTATTTCGTATTTATATTTCCAAGAGGATTGAATGTTGCCGTTTCGCGGCAAACGCTGTTATGTTTGTATAAGGGATCGGCGAACGTCCCGTTAAAGAGTAGCTCGTGGCTGGAATTGGCGAGGAATATATTTCCAATAACAAATCTCAATTACATTACACTGTTTTTAATAACAGTTCGCCGTTTTTCTCAACGCACCGACGCTCGTCGATCGATAGCCGCATGTTTTTTTCAAGTTATTTTTGCGCTTGCCGGTTTTACCGAAGTGAAATTCGAAACGGATTTTCACGGCGTCGCGGCGATCAGGGTATTTTTCCATCCCGGAGTTATTCAGCCGCGTTCAACTTTTGAGCGACCCCTCTCGGAACTCGGTAATTCCAAGGAAATTAGAATTATTCAGATGGTGCAAAAAGCATTCCCAACTTCCTAGTTTGCTTTCAAAATTAGGTTTGGACATGTTACCGCGTTCGCGTATTATATTTCTCCGACGTGTAACAACAACAATTGTACGTACAACGTTCTGGAATTACAAACACGATAATCTCATAAGTTAAATTACAATCCGATGAATAATTGTAATGTTAATACACAGACATGGCTTTGAAAGTGATTTATAAACGACACAGAGAAATCTTCGACTAAGACCTTTTAAAAACCTGAATCAATTAAAATGCATCAGCGAAATTTCCGGCAAGTATTTAAATGGAACGAAACGCAGACGTACTGTCTCGTATACCATAAATACTCTGTGACGAACGCACAACGCGAGCCAGTCGATTAATCAAGGTGAAAATGCTCTAGCAACCGGATCGTTAAAAATTGATGGATTTTCACAAACGTGGACGGCTCAAATCTAGCAATCCTACGTAAATTCGCGTCAGCCGTTGGCGCGTGTAATAAATTATTCGCCAGGAGAAAGCCAGATTTTAATATGTTCGATAAATACGAAACGATTCGCGCCGAATCAATATATGAATAATTTTGCCTTTACTTTGATGGAATATCAAAGTTTGGGCGAATGGATGTTGAAAGGTTCGCTCATGTTTCCCTTCGCTCTCAGGCTTTTGAGGGGAAACGCGTCAGTGTGAATTATATTCGACTCGATTCGACTTTTGGTCGCTGGCCAAACCAGAAAAAGTTTGCGCGAACAGCTGTCGCGAAATAAATAATTCTGATCCAAGTTCAATGATCCGATATTCGGCGCGTGATCTACTAGCTCAATGCACTTTCTTCAAACACGCGTAGATCTTGTAGAACATGTATTTCCTTACGCTGTACCTTCGATATTTTTTACTATACGTTAAATTATTTCTTTTTCAATAGTATTTATGACAACGTTAGACCGACTAAACTATCTAATTTCCCAATGTGTAAAATGCGTAATTAATCGAAGAACGGCGTTGAAAAGTCGAATGTATGGCTCCAACGTTTGTTTTCAAAGACGACACGTCGGTCATACGAGAAGGGTCCATTTTCCTGCAAATTGAAGTAACACACCTCTCTTCTCCTATGATAGTCGGTCTATGGGACGACCTGTGGGAATATCTTCGCGCGAGGACAAACTATCCGTTTTTATTATCTTTCGAAACTCGTTACCGGGTCTTGTACATTTATCTTTCAATTATAAAGTGCTTGGAAGCCCTCGCGCGTTCGGCAAGAACCAACCCGAAGACTCGTGCATATTACGTCGACCTCGTCTCCGCGCACCATGTTTTATCAAAACGTTTTATGAATCTTCATTTAGATCGTGCCGCAGTTTTCACGCGTTTAAATTCTCCGTTTGCTTTGCCTCGAACCGACGGAGTTGGCAAAAGATTTCCGATCACAAGAAAAGTGGTTGGGAAAGCTCTCTCCGAATTGTTTTTCTTCCATTTCGCTTGAAACTCCGAACAATAAGAGGAAAGCGTCAAAGGCAAACACGGAATAAATCTTGTCCATAAGCGTGGGAGACGAAGTCATATTCGCGAATATGACTCGATACTTTTTCCACAAGGCTGGCCTCTCAAGGGCTATTCCGCGTTAACTAAACAGCGTGGAAAATTAGATAAGACAGGTCGAGGCGGGTAAAAGCTTTTTCCAATCCAACCGGGAAAGAAGCACATCGGTAATCCATTCAATTAGTGGATCATGTGTCCAGGGCTGTCTCTATTCAGAAGATAAACTATCATACTCGAGAAGATTAACGAAGACGTTCGCCTGTTAGACGTAATTGCCTAATTCCCTATGACTAATTGTCCGATCGTTCTACGATCCATACGTTAACCAGAGAATAGTTCATAAAGAATGGAAATGTTACAGATACGAGATTGGCAGGTCATTTACATCTCAAAATTATACTGCACGCTAATTTTCAAGTCCGCTCATAAATTAGCATATTCGTTTCGGTACGAGGCTTTAATCCGTCGACGCAAGGTGCAAGACAAATGCCGCTTTTCCGTTTGAACATACTTTAGACCTTCATTTGCATGTTTAATCGTACACAAGCTACTTAATATATTACGCGTCCCGGTGGAGAAATTGATAGGGCTACCTGTTCAGAACCCTCCGGACTCGTGAAACTACCGTGCAGTTTGCGCTAGTAACTTTCAGGCAGACTACCGTCAGAAAAATTTACTGACATTCATTTATCGTGTTTAAATGAAACACATTCGTATACGGCGACGTACGCTTTGATATAAGCAACTTTCGCTTCGAGCTTAGCGAGTTTATTTTGGAAATACGACGCGCGTTAAAAGGGTTCAAACATTTGCACTGGGCTACTATTATTAGCGAAAGGTTAAGTTCGATGAGAGCACTTAATTCGAGGATTTTACGCCGTTGCGGGTTTTCCTGGAATTGCCTCGGAATACTCGATTACGCAGAGAGATAGTTTCCCGGGTTAATCGACTGTGTCAATCAAACGGAACCCGGACGTCAGGATTTTCTTAACGGATATCCGCGCGAGGTAATAATTTTGTCGATATTAATTCCGAGAATGAAATTAATATTGGGATTTGACAAAACATTCTTGTACGCGGTTTGTATAAATTGCAGGCAATCTGGCAGTAATCGAGTCGCTGTGTTCGCGGTTCGTGGCAACGCATGTATGCGGTTCCGGGGCAGAGCTATTCGAAACGACGATGTCGGGCCGCGTTATTCACCTGGGACCCCGTTGCGTCTACAGAAAGCCCGATTAAATTCGTTAAAACTTGACGCGACTATCGGAATTCTCGTCTTTCAAAATCGATACTGCGAACGAATAAAGGCGCGAGCAAACATTATCGTCGAGCATCGCGTATTCACAAAAGCCCCCGTGTGGATCGCGAAGCATTGTGTTTCAAAGATGACCTCGTTTAATATTTCCAACGACGTGGAAAGGTCCCCTGCCCGAACTTTCTATACGGGGAAATGCTTGTACAAACCACACTAGTTTAAATGGATTTTCTGAATAAACGAGGTCAATCAATAGGATACACGCGGAAGCGAGCCTCTCCGCTTCCTTTGAACAACCTTTTTTCAACTGGGTCATTGCCGATCGGTCATAGTAACTCGCGCTAAACCGATGTATACCCTGCTCCGTCTAACGCGTTCAGTAAATCGTGTTCGAAGTTCGTCACACGACGAAGAGCATTATTTTTTAATAAACAAGATTTTATTAATACATAATTCCATATAATATTGAATCCGAAAAATTGAGCGCATACCGAAAGGTGAAACTAACACTGTACATCTTAGTTTTTACAAAAGTCTGAGATCTAGAAATAATTTTTGGCGACTGGTCAAAAGCGATTTCGAAAGTCATCGGAGCAGACGACGCGTGGGATACGACGTAAAAATAATTTCTTCTAAATCCTGGCGTTTTCCGCTCGTTCTGCCAATTCCCACGAACGAGATACATATAGATATATAGTACGTATATATTTATTCTGATTAAATAACCGGGATCTGGGAGCTAGAATCCTAGATTTAAACGAGAGAACTAATGTAATAGGAAACGCGGCGGGGAACGACGTTTCCTAATGAAACGAATAAGCTTTTCGCTACGTTCCATCGTTTTCCTTGCAACTCTATAAGCGATTCCTTTCGATGAACTCCTATTACTTTGTACAATTAATCATCTAAGCGTCTGCTTCTACCTCTTTTATTTAGTAAGATAGCAAACCTGATCCTCAAGTTGAAGTTTGATTGGAAACTTACACCTGCTCGAGACGTACAAAGAATTGTTTCCAGATAAAACGTAATAAGAAGTTCATTGGATGTCGACTTATTGCAGAAGTAATACAAACCGTTCTTGCAGAGAATTCATTTCTTGATAAAATCGAGTCTAACGAGATGTAACTTGATCATCGCTAAACGAGATTGTACAGTTTATATCTGTTTCACGGAGAAGGATTAAATTGGATATAGAATCGCATAGAATATTCAACATTTTAGTAGAATACCATTGGAACAAAAATATGGGATATTCTCGTATGAAGAACTGAATTATGCATCGTGCATTATCTACAGAAATTGATATTCATTCGAAGCATAATCTAATGAATAACGTGTCCGGTAGAAATCCAATGGTTATTTGCCCGGCCTGCGAAATAAAAATAAATTGAATAAATTTACTGCGGGAAGGGTTTTTAAGCCGTTTCGAGTAAAGTTTATCACCGAGTAGGTGCTGCTATGAAACCAATTTCGAAAGACCGGCAGATCAGAGAAGGGTTTCAATTTGCATTCATCACGCAGTTTCCAAAGTTCCGTTATTAGTCTTCCTCCTGTTCGCATTTTTAGCACGTTCAACTTTTCTGCAGGTACAATAGGCGCTTGGTAGGTTCGGCAGAAGTTCCAGAGGAGAAAGAGAATCGCTTTGTTCGACAAATATGTGCCGGAAAGCCGACGCTCTCCAACCGTCTTGGAAGTTTCGGCTTATTCGTTGGTGTAACATCGCCAAGTCCTCGAGGCTTGTTCGGGATGCTCGTGGCAGGATCGTGTCGCGATTAAATTGAATTTCACACCAGAAACCTGCTCCCACGGGAATTGCGAATCGATGCCATTCGAGAGGAACTTCTATGTTACTCACGTCGCTCTGTTTGCACCGGAATCGCTAAAATATCTACATTTTATTATCCCAACTATACAATTTGACGTCTTTCTACGTTCCTCGAATTTCCAATTCTAAGATCGTAAAAAGTTGATAAGCGTATTCATTTCTGCCTCGACTCGTGTGTCGTGCGATATTCTGTAGCCGCTGGAAGAGAAAACACAGAAAATGTGAAATTCCAGATAAGTCCGTAAAGGTAATTAACGCTACACTGCTTTAACTCCTCCAATACGCTTAGTCGACCTTTTTTTCGCGTTCTTTCTCAATATTGTACACTGCTTTGTATTTCCGTTGCAATTTCCTTTTGAATTAAACCGTGACAGAGGAGCAAGTAAAATATAAATCTTGATTTATTATTCTTCTCATACCGTAATGAGCTGCAGAAATATACGAGAAAATATGTACCTCGGAGACATAGTTTAACGCCGACGAGGTGTCGAGTAGAGATAACGAGGATCAGCGATCCACCGTGTGACCACAACTCTTCATGAATTATTGATTCCCTCCACCTTTATCTTCTTTATTTCTTACCAAAACGTATTCGCCGCTCGTTAAAGTGAATTTTGCTATTCACCCGAGTACCTTTTCAGAATTAAGTGGATTCGCTGTAACTTTCCCAAGTCCTTTGATATCGTTTCCCGCACGGTATCGACGGCAAATCGGATATACCCTCGAGCTATCGCGAGAGGACTCTTACTCGAAAGATAGTCGGAGTAGATACCGTTGTCTCTACGCAATAAAATCGAACATGGAAGATTTTTTCAAGTACGAACGAGAACGAGGCGAAGAATTGACGCGATAGAATCCAATTTGAAACAACTCGATTTCCGGGAAGTTTTCACTGGGGGAGGCGAGTTTTCTTGTGATCAAGTCCAGGAAATGGGATAATGTGACTCGCGTTTGTGCAGAAAACGTAAATTCAAGTTAACTGCGTATCCCAGTTCGGTAAATTCCAGCTGAGAAAACACGAGGTGAGGAATAAATATTGAAAGTGGGTTTCTGATAAATAAATCCAACTTTGCTTTGAAGATCTGAAGAGAAGAGATATGTCGGGTACCTTCGAACAGAAGATGTCTACAATAATTCAAGACCGGGAGTGATTCCGCTAACTAAAACAACGTAAACCGTTGCGTGAAAACAAAGTGTAGGATAATACTATCCCGGGAAGCCTGGCCATTTTTCGCTCGAAACTTTTTACTCGCGAGTTATAAATTCTTTAGAGGGACTGGAAGCCGAAGTACATTCCGGCAGCAGTTATCGTTTTATATTTTTTCTTCAGAATTTTATAAATCGCGTTTGAATCCGCGGTAAAAATTTGACGACCGGAAACGAGCAGAATGCACGCGTGGGTGCGTTGTTCGATTCTTAATAAATTGGACGCGACCCGAACTCCGCCCAACTGAGATTTGAAACTGGAAATGGATATGAAGAATTTCGCATGAGCCTTGCACTTTCGCGTCGTTATCGTAGATAAAGAGTAATTTTACGAAATTTATGATACGAAGCTAATGGAGTGGTCGATTTTAATGGGCCATAATTCCTAATAAAATCGATGAGTCAAACAACTTGAGACGCTCTACCCTACCGTGGAACACGGCACAAAGTTGAAGTAAAAGTCGTGCTATACGCGTGAAATTAGGGTTGTGCAATCGTTACGAGCCTCTAAAAAAAATCAATGATTCCCGGCACCACCCAAAGGCACGCGAACCGTTTCTTCCATTACCTTCTCGTTGATAAACTTAATAATGAAATTTAAATCGGAATCGGAAAAATTGTGCGACATTAAATTATGACTTCTCTTAAAGGGAACTCGTATTTTCTGAGAGAACTTTGACAAGAAGGTTGACGTTGCTTTTAGAACTCTATTTGCTAGATGCTAGCCGGGTTAATAACGGCAGGGACTTGTTCTGTGACAAGGCTCTCGCGAAACTTCTTTTCCTTTAGTCTTCAGTTCCTCGCAACTTCGAAACATGTTTCAGTCTCTATTCAGAGCTCGAGCCCTAACTCCGACCAAACTGGACGCTTTAATCCTCTAACACGACCGAACTTACGGTATTTTACGCGGAATAAAACGTTCCTGGGTATCAGTTTAAAAGATTCGTCTCAGGTAAAAAATTGGGCCAAACTTTGAACATCTCGCATATTATATTTTCTCATAAAAACGTCAGAGCTTTAAACGTGATAAAGACGTTTCTTATTCGAATTTCATTAAAGTCCCATGTTTCTTTTCCCAGATAATTAGTGCAGCTGAAAAAGCAATTAACATGGGTAAACAAGAGGGTAACCGTCAGTCGCGTACGTGTAGAATAAAGATAAAAAGAGAAGTGTTTCCAAGGGGTAGAGGAAACTCTGGCAGTGGAACAGATCGATGCCCATGGCGCCTGCCGCAGCCTCCGCAGTCTGTACCCCTCCGTGTAACCCCCTAGCCGCTATAACTATGACCGTATATACACGTGTACTGACTACGTTGACATACTGNTGCATATTATATTTTCTCATAAAAACGTCAGAGCTTTAAACGTGATAAAGACGTTCCTTATTCGAATTTCATTAAAGTCCCATGTTTCTTTTTCCAGATAAAAAGTGCAGCTGAAAAAGCAATTAACATGGGTAAACAAGAGGGTAACCGTCAGTCGCGTACGTAGATGTAGAATAAAGATAAAAAGAGAAGTGTTTCCAAGGGGTAGAGGAAAGTCAGGCAGTGGAACAGATCGATGCCCATGGCGCCTGCCGCAGCCTCCGCAGTCTGTACCCCTCCGTGTAACCCCCTAACTGCTATAACTATGACCGTATATACACGTGTACCGACTACGTTGACATACTGAAGCCGTTGCCCACACTAACGTGTCTGACACTCGATCCGACTCTCCCCTACAATTTGTGACATATGCCGTCGACCGACACTCGCCTAACTTGGTAACTCCAAGTCCAAACGCAGACCGAACTGGACGGAAATACTTCATTTAATATAGAATTCAAATGTCACCTCAAAATTTGATATGAGAGACTAGAACGCGTAGATCAAACGCAAAAATGATCTAGTAATTCTACGGTTTATTCCAGATGACATTTGAACTTCGTACCTAATCGCGGTTCGACCCGAATGGAAATATTTCATCTGATATAGGAGTGAATATACGCGTGTTATCTGAAAATTCAAAATGGATATGCCTCGAGTGCATCTCGAAGAAAATTATACACCGGGGGGCTTTCCCGGNGAAGCCGTTGCCCACACTAACGTGTCTGACACTCGATCCGACTCTCCCCTACAATTTGTGACATATGCCGTCGACCGACACTCGCCTAACTTGGTAACTCCAAGTCCAAACGCAGACCGAACTGGACGAAAATACTTCATTTAATATAGAATTCAAATGTCACCTCAAAATTTGATATGAGAGACTAGAACGCGTAGATCAAACGCAAAAATGATCTAGTAATTCTACGGTTTATTCCAGATGACATTTGAACTTCGTACCTAATCGCGGTTCGACCCGAATGGAAATATTTCATCTGATATAGGAGTGAATATACGCGTGTTATCTGAAAATTCAAAATGGATATGCCTCGAGTGCATCTCGAAGAAAATTATACACCGGGGGGCTTTCCCGGAAGTGCGTGTGGACGTCAGAATGACTGAAAGGTCGACGCGAGTGCTCGTAATCGAACGTCCACGGTGTCGGAAGGCTTTTAAAGGAGAACTGTAGGGAACGTAGTATGCCAGAGATAAATTTAGCCGATACGAAGGTAAGTCACGATTTCGTTCAATTTAGAAAATAGGTGGAAAATACCAATACGAGTATAAATACGAGAATAATTGACGAACGAAATAAATGAATCGATAATTGCGCGCTGAATAAGAATTAATTATTAACGGGAAACTTGTCGATCCTCGGTTACGCGTGTTCACGGGTCATTAGCAAACAATTGTGCTCGTCGATATGTAAATATTTAACCAGCGACGCGTAAAAAGGGTTTCACGAAAACGCTGTATATTTCGATCGACGACCAGACGAACAGAACACCGATTAAATACGTTTCAATATTTCGTTGTAATTGCCTCCTGTATACCTTGGGTGAAGTTTAGCTAGTCCCTGCATATGTCCTAGCGAGACACATTGATATTTTAATATGTATGTAAATATCGAAATTTCAATGTGTCCCACTAGGGGACGCACACATACGCAGGAGCTGGCTAAACTATATTGTCCCAAGCCCCAAGCTGTATACGAACTTCAATCGAAACGAGCACTAACGACCGAGTTAACCCTACAAACCGTTATCGCGCCAAGATATCTTGGAGCGCACCCCGAATCCGCCACGGAACATAAATCTTTATGGGATATCGAAGACCCGGTTGGCAAAGTTTTTCAATATAACGCATGCCAAGACCGTAATTTGCTGCACCATTGCGGTGTTCTTCGATTTACAGATCGTTCCCGAAGCGGTATCCAATAAAACAATAAGACCGCGCGACAAGAGCAATAACTGGTATTAGAAAACTCTCGCCCTCGTCACAGAATCGTAAACACCCTCGAGTCAAGGCTTTGTTTACGGCCTAATCGACGCGAGGCCACTTTGCATCTGCATAGGTCTTTCTCGGCTAGGAAAACGCTCGCTCGACACCGTTTCCAAGGGGCGAGAGCATTTATTCACGTCTCAAAGAGTAGTGTTAACGAACCGGGTTTTAAGGGCCGAGTCACTCCGTCGTCGCTCCTCGAATTTAATCGCTTCAAGAATTTTCTACGCTCAATCACGACGGATTACGTCGTAGTAATTAACGCGACGAAAGTTAAATCCAACAGATTAGCGGAGACGTTTCCGTCCGAGAGGATTTCACTCGGTGCCAAGAAATATTTTGTGTTCGACAATACTATTTTCAATTCCTGTCTTATGGAATAGATAAAGGAGAAATTGTGATAAAAATAACACCAACGGTCGCGTATCTACGACAGAATCGGGTTCACGCGTATCTTTTATCAAACCTGTTATAGCTCGATTAAGCCTGAAGCGAACTTTGAGTCCCGAAGGGGGAATTAGGAAACGAGTCACATACTCTCTGACCTACTATCTCCGGGAGGAATTGAGCCCGACTTCTCGCTGCCTCCGTCGAAAGAAAAATAGATTTTTCAGAAAAGTACCAGAGCTTCACAAATGAAATGATTAAATGAACCGCTGAAGTTCAATGGCGTACGCGTTGGAGGCCGTCACGCACCGTTTCACCGTTGACTTATGAGTCGACAATTTTCAGCCGATCCGTTTCCGAGTAATGACCGACGATTACCTAATAACCCCGTTCCGACGCCTTTTTCTTTCGGTTACATAGGAAACCGATTTATCGCATCGCTCTGGAGAGTACTCGACCTCTTACGCCCCGGGCATTCAAATGTTATTCGGCAAATTCCCATTAAGGTAGTTGTACAGTTAGCAGGACTGGTTTGAGCGCCGAGGGAGCGGCGACTCCCGGAAATTCCTGATTAAGGAGGGTGGTCTGGGTCTTTGCGGGGCGAGCGGCAAGGGGGGAACGCCTATGCTTATACACGGGCAGGCAAGCCTGTTTCGCTAAAATCAAACTACGAATGGCGTTCAGAACCATTCCATGTTTCAACGAGAAAGGTGATCGAGTTAATTGAAAAGCTTATCAAGTGGTATTCGTTCTGTGGTAAATAATGGCGACATCAATTCTAATCTACGGGGTTAACTGACGGAGAGGCCTCTTTAGCTTTTTCGACCTTGACTCGGTCGACCGATCACATTAATATTTATCGTGTTGCATCGGTTTCTCAATAGCTCGTACGATCGGAGCCGAAAGCGGATTCTAGAGATCTTGATTACGCGAGATGAATCACGCGAGATGAGACGGACGCNACGGAGAGGCCTCTTTAGCTTTTTCGACCTTGACTCGGTCGACCGATCACATTAATATTTATCGTGTTGCATCGGTTTCTCAATAGCTCGTACGATCGGAGCCGAAAGCGGATTCTAGAGATCTTGATTACGCGAGATGAATCACGCGAGATGAGACGGACGCTGCTATGCGGACAAATCACGCACGCTAACGAGTAAGTTACAACGCGAACACGTTAAGAACTCTGTGTGACGACGACCTCAGGCCTCAGGCTCTGTGACAAGAATACACTGTCCGGCGGCTCGTCGTCGTGCAAACGTTACACGCGGTGTACACCTCGTGTTAGACCGCAAAAATATTTTCAACAAGCATCGTCCGGTGCTTGGAAAACGCGATAGTAAGAACAGCAAGTCGAGGAGCAAATATTTTCTAGGTAAGAAATATTTGTACCGCACGGAAATATTTAATCAATTTGATAAACTGAAGCCTGTTTGTCGAGCAATCGAAGAGCCGCTGTTTGCCATTTGTGTTAGCTTTGATTCTGAGTCAAGTCGAATAAATTCCGAGATCTTGAGAAATGTAATCTACTGCCGTTAATCACGAATGACGAACTCGTGTCGTCACCGTACACAACGTGCATCCTGACGTTATTATCATACCTTTGATCCCGCTTGTGGTTCGCACGAGTTGAGCCCGAGATAATTAGACCACCGACAGAAATGAATATGAATAGGCGAATGCAATACAGTGGCACGGGTAATAGAATTACAAAATGAGTCATTACTCGGAAACCTAGTATCTAATTTAGGGCTATTGCCGCCTGTAACGACTTATAGCTAAGTTTTAATGGCCAACGAATACGCGTTTGATTAATTAACGTTCGACGGACGCTGTGAACTATTGATTATGCAGACAACTAATGATCCGGCGTTGCGTACGCCGATCACGTGATTCAATGTACTCTACTTGTCGACTGCTCTCCTTAATTAAAAGTTAACAATCTACCCCCCGCCTGCTACTACTATCCTAACTTTTACTGCCGATCGCCGATTGAGATTCCTTAGTATATCGATTAAACGTTTGCCGCTGACATGTTTTTCATTGCCCCAGAGGAACGCAGCAATTTCATACAAAAACATAGGACGAACGGAACGGTAGATACTCGTCGAGGAGGCGTATATGACATTATATTAAAGATAACGAGTGCTCTTTTTTCCACCCTTCTCACGAAACGTTCATTAATCTAAAAGGCGGTACTTCGTGATCACGTATTCACGTAAAAAACTGCTTTCGGCCTGTTACCAAATATCTTCGCGTCCAACGATAAGGGTACGTCTAAAGGGAAAAGAAGATAAGGCGATACGAATAATCTGTGGCTGCCACAGAAAGTACACTGCGACGTAAAGATCGAATCTCTTAACTGTAGCAATTATAGAATTAGCAAGGCTTACTCGTGTTTATAAAAACGTAACGATAAACGTGTTATTAATAACTATGAAGCAGTGGTTCCTATCCGCGTCTCTATAAAGATATGTTTGACACGATATCACGACTAGGAATGGTAATTAGGGTTGGTTACAGTAATTAACGTCGGCGTATTGCAGACCGGGTCTGCGCGAGGAGGTGGCGCGTGGACAGGAGAGCACGTAAATATGTATGTATGTATAACGGCGTATGTAAATAGTGAGCTCTTATCAGAGGCTCGACCGGCTTGATTTACTGCACGGCCGTCGCGATATTAACGACGAGAAGAGTCAATTAATTAATCCGCGATAAGTGACGATGATGCACGGTTAAATTAGTTTTCATTCACGATAGAACGTTACGTTCCTCGTAATTATTGCCGTCAGAGATAATCGTAAGTCTTTCAGAGAAGAGAGTGGTTTACGCGCGTCATTGTGCGTCAGTTTTCTTTAGAATAATCGAATGTGATAATGGTATCCGGGCTTCGTGGAGGTCTTGAGAGTAGCGCGTGTATGCCTACCGCATGGTATCGATGTGTGTGCGTCGGGCTGCGAAGGAATACGTATCGTTTATGCGTGCAACGTGGGTACGACCGAGGAATTTGCATACCTGGGTCGAGCTATAATAAAAAGATATGTTTCTCACTGAAATGTAGTTGTATTTCTTTTTAAACCTTACCGATATCAATTGGATTTCGAAAAGTGAACTTCGATAATCAAACTTAAAGGCCGTCGCATATGTTTTGACGTCTGTCGTTCCAGCGAATATGTCGGCATTCTAAAAAAGAAATTGTGCCGCAAACGAGATGCGCGCGTGACGCGGAAAAATTGTAATGGAAAGGGAACGCACGGGAGAGAGGAGGGGATTTACGTTCGCATAATCTTAAACTGCGGAGCGTAACGATGCCCCTTAACCACAAAAAGCGAACGTTTTCCGTTTAATACGAACGCGGTTAGGAACGTGCGTAGGTACGTAAACGGGTAAATAATGTATACAAACACTCACGTTCCGGTAGCTCTTCGTTGTGAGGGTGGAGGAAACGCTCAGCACGCGGGACACCTCGTACCATTTAACGACGTAGAGAGCGCGGCAGCACACCGTGGCCATTCTGGCGTCTCCCCGTTAGAAACGGAGCACACGAAGTACGATCACTTTCGGAGCCACTTGACACCGAACACGGGCGGAGCGGCCGGACGGGAACGACTACCAACTACGTCGACGACGGGCCGCATCGCTCGCCGGCTCGTTCCTGCGTCTCGAGACCCCGACCTTGCGGCGGCCAATAAAGCGACATGCGCGGACCGCGTTTCCTCGCTCGCCATTGGTCCGTTTGCTCAGGACCATTCGGAGCTTCGCGCTCCCGCACGCGCCAATATGCGTTAAATATTTGACCACGGTTTCGTTTGGTTCTCCACGTTCGTCGAAACGAATATCGTCTTTGCGTTTGACCGCAATTTTTTATAGACCGCAGATTTATGTGCGAAATAAAATGGTCCAGAACGATTTCTGTTTCTGACGTTCTGAACAATTTTATATTCCTTTGCATATTCTATAAGTATTACCACTTCGTCGATTCGACGGAACCGACTTGAACTGCGTAGCGGCCGCAGAAAAGTTGGGCAACGACGGGCGGGGACAGATTTTTTAACCTTTCCTTCGGCGACGGTATTGTCGCGGTTTTGAATACTTTTTGTGGGAATGTCTAACGTGCACGTTTACGATTATAATCTTTACTATCAGACGATCCGTACGGATGGCAACGCCACTGCGACGGCGGTCGCGTCGCCGAGTTTCACGCGCGTCTTCCTCGTGGTATTGACGAGGATCGGTTTCGCTCTCGTGCACGTCGGCAGCGTGCCGGTGAACAACGTAAACCTGATCCTGTTGCAAAACATAATCGATTTCGCGTGGGTAACGTTCGTTTATCTGCTGGTCGGGAGCATCGTCGCGTACACCGGTGACACCCGGGGCGTGATGGGCGAAGGGTATTGGATCGGCGAGGACATCGTCGATAAGGACGAGGTGATAGTGGGATGGGCGGCGGTGGTAATCGCCGCCGCGATTTGCACCTGCGGGATCGTGGGCAGGACGCACACCGTCGGTTACCTCGTCGTAGGTTTCCTACTAGCCGGGCTGGTGCAGCCGTTTTTGATCCATTGGATCTGGACGGGGAAAGGATGGATGCGTACGAACGAGTTGAACGAGGAGCACGTACATTTCCACGATTACGCCGGATCCGCGGTGATCCATCTCGTCGGCGGACTGTCCGGACTGATCGGTTGCATGATACTCGGGAGGAGGATACTGCGTTTGGATTCTATAGACGAAGCGAGTATCGCGATCGGTTCCTCGGGAACCGTCTACGCCGGCCAATTGATGGTCTTCATGGGCCTGCAGGTAAAATAGTTCCTCGTTTCAGGCGTTCTACGAAACCGATTTATTCCCGTTGTTTAGGCCACGCATATGCCATGTCGCCATGAAAAGAAACGATTACACTACAGCGTCCACGTGAATAATTTATTGGCAGCTTCGGCGTGCAGTTTGTTCGTCGTCCTTTATCACTTCCTGCTGCCTACGGAGGAGTTTAATCATTGGACGGTAATGAGATGCGTGCAAGCGATGGTGGCAGGGATCGTAACGATATCCGCGGGAGCCGATGTCTATTCGCCGGCAGTGGCAACGTGTCTAGGAGCGAGCGCGAGTATTTTGTTTTATTTGACCTCGAGACAGATATTCCGAAGTGCTCTCGAAGATTACTGCAACATGGTGGCCATTCACTTGGTCTGCGCCGTTCTGGGATCTCTACTGGTGCCCCTGTTCGTTATACACGACAACAACGACGTTTCTATTATTTTAATGAATTTTCTATGGCATCTTATTTGCTTGGCTACGATCATTTGCTCCGTATCTCTCGTCATGTTCGCTGCTTTCGCTATTTTGCAATGCACTGGTTTATTGAGGAACAGATCGGAACATTTGAATCATTTGCGAGCTACGATTGCCGAGGGGAGATCTTCTCGCAGGAAAACTTTCTTGGAAAGACTGTTTCGTCTCGACAACAACTCTACGTTTATTCAGCCGGGGACGAGTACCAGCGAACCGGGTGCTTCGAGGAGAGTTTGATCAAAATGTATTATATTTTGATACTGATTAATTANATTATACACGACAACAACGACGTTTCTATTATTTTAATGAATTTTCTATGGCATCTTATTTGCTTGGCTACGATCATTTGCTCCGTATCTCTCATCATGTTCGCTGCTTTCGCTATTTTGCAATGCACTGGTTTATTGAGGAACAGATCGGAACATTTGNGTTATACACGACAACAACGACGTTTCTATTATTTTAATGAATTTTCTATGGCATCTTATTTGCTTGGCTACGATCATTTGCTCCGTATCTCTCGTCATGTTCGCTGCTTTCGCTATTTTGCAATGCACTGGTTTATTGAGGAACAGATCGGAACATTTGAATCATTTGCGAGCTACGATTGCCGAGGGGAGATCTTCTCGCAGGAAAACTTTCTTGGAAAGACTGTTTCGTCTCGACAACAACTCTACGTTTATTCAGCCGGGGACGAGTACCAGCGAACCGGGTGCTTCGAGGAGAGTTTGATCAAAATGTATTATATTTTGATACTGATTAATTATACTGATCGATGAAAACGGAAATTGATGGCTTTCATTTGAAGGCGGCTTAGCATTTAATATCGAAGATTTTTAAGTTTCGTTTTATTAGAACTTACGGACTATTCATACAGTTATTACAGTATTTTACAATAGAATTATTTGAAGTTAAATAATTAATGATTCCTATTCGAGTCGTACACATATTCTACACGCGTCTTTCTTTATTCGTACAACCACACCGTTCGTTTCCCTTTTCCTTCTGTGCTGGAGCATCTACAAAAGTTTATTTCAAATGCGAGTTAGCGGTACTTATTTCGTCGTTGGTCGATCGACGAAATTATTCGAGCGAGAAACGTCGGACAGAAAAATATTTATACAGACGACCCAACGACGAAATATAGTGGCATTCGTGTCTTTTCAATTTTCGCACTCGTATATTAAATCTTTTTGCGATTTCGGTTCGTCATTATTGTCAGCTGGCAGCAAGGATTTGCTGCCGCCATATCCGAGCAAAATCGATTAATATTGACTGTAGAGATCCGACGCCGCGATTGGTACAATGATACAATTTTATATACAATATTGGTAAAATGGCACGATTCGAAGCGGATCAATCGCTCGGTGCTTCAATATTACCGTTAACTATTAGTATATTAACAATAAACTTTGTACACATTCGTTAAATGTCTTCGGACACGGTTTAACGGCAGTATAAAAATGAAAACAAAATGTACAAGGAGTAACAAAACGATCCGCGAGGACGTATCTAAATATAAAACGCTATGGGAGGTTCTTTCTTTTCAAACGCGAGGAACGTTTTAATTTCTAAATCAATTTTTCTTTTACATCGATTACGTTTATAAAAAAATATTTACAGTTGTGCTACAGTTTCTTTAAGTAACGACAATTTTTCGATAAAAAATTACTGTATCGGGGACAGTTCGATCAGAAGTGAAATGAATTTCGGGGGAACGGGGTAAGTANTTATTTCGTCGTTGGTCGATCGACGAAATTATTCGAGCGAGAAACGTCGGACAGAAAAATATTTATACAGACGACCCAACGACGAAATATAGTGGCATTCGTGTCTTTTCAATTTTCGCACTCGTATATTAAATCTTTTTGCGATTTCGGTTCGTCATTATTGTCAGCTGGCAGCAAGGATTTGCTGCCGCCATATCCGAGCAAAATCGATTAATATTGACTGTAGAGATCCGACGCCGCGATTGGTACAATGATACAATTTTATATACAATATTGGTAAAATGGCACGATTCGAAGCGGATCAATCGCTCGGTGCTTCAATATTACCGTTAACTATTAGTATATTAACAATAAACTTTGTACACATTCGTTAAATGTCTTCGGACACGGTTTAACGGCAGTATAAAAATGAAAACAAAATGTACAAGGAGTAACAAAACGATCCGCGAGGACGTATCTAAATATAAAACGCTATGGGAGGTTCTTTCTTTTCAAACGCGAGGAACGTTTTAATTTCTAAATCAATTTTTCTTTTACATCGATTACGTTTATAAAAAAATATTTACAGTTGTGCTACAGTTTCTTTAAGTAACGACAATTTTTCGATAAAAAATTACTGTATCGGGGACAGTTCGATCAGAAGTGAAATGAATTTCGGGGGAACGGGGTAAGTAAGTATTACTTCGTATACATGGTTAACAATAACAATTGTAAATGATATGCGTTTAACAGACGATTCTCATCATTAAACTATCTGGCGAATAACACGATCACATACACAGTATTGCATTTTCCTTTTCGCGACCGATGCCGGTAAGTATGATACATCAGGTATTAAAGTTTCGAAAAATCACTCTCCTCTTCCCATTCGACGACGAATTATTTCGCTTCCGGAACTTAGGATTATCGTTAAACGAGAGTCCGCGCGGCTTATTGCGAATAGGCAGTCGTCACTTCTTCGTTTAAGATCACCTTCCACTAAAAAAAATGATCGCTCCGGATCATTCCCGAAATAGTATCTTTTATCTTATTAAGTCGGTATGGTACACCTACGATCACGTCGAAAGAGTACGATACATAAATGTACAAACGGATGCGATCACGCAATTTTTATCGACCCTTCGATTAGCGGTACCAAGAATAGTATTGTCAAAATATACATACAATCGTCATTATACTTTTTCTTCGCGTTTCTTTTTTTTTTTAAATACGCTTACACAACGAGAATTAATGTACATGTGTCTCTGGTGAGAGGGTAAGTGGGCGGGAGAGAAGCTCGGAGTCGTCCCCAGAAAATGTTAGTGCCGGCAACGAAGGACCTGTCGATCTGAACGTCGACGCGCGAAATCGATCCGTCCATCGACGCTCCTCGCGAATAAATAAATCTCTTCAAACATAGCAACACGATTTGGACAGAACTCATCTCACAGACGTCAAGCATTTATTTTTCCCCAAAATACTTCTCTCGTCTTGGTCGCTCCTAATTCGCTCGACAAAGTGTCGATTCGTTTGCTCCGTCTTCCCTTTACCACTCGAGCATCGAGATGTGCGTTTCTTTAATAAAATATTCTCAACCTTGTTCTTCGCGCGGTGTAGATTGAATTTTCACAAATTACGTCTACGTCTTTAGCAGTAAAGATCAGAACGAAAGACGTCTAACAGACGGACGATGGCACCAGCGAGCGGACCGTAATTTTAATAATTCATGTCTTCTACGACGCAACAACGACGACGATAATAATTATAACGTTAATAATAGCGCTATCGGCTCAACAACGATCGACGGTCACGGCGATCACCGTAGAACCGCGACAGTGACTAGTTTCATTCCTCACCGATCTCGTAGGCCAGGGATAGGCCGGCCAATGCCCCTTCCGGAGTCCACTGGAATATGTACACGCACACGCGGCGAATGTACAATTTATTTTACAGGTCTTCGGCTAGCAATCGGTGAATCTCGTTCATCGTCGAGATAAACAGCTCGGAAACGGTATCGTTTCACGTGATCGACGTTTGCTAGGTCATCACCGTGTCGGTGAGATCTTCCTTCAGCCATTGAGGGATCGTCCTCAGTCCCAGTCTCTTCAACAATTTCACTAGGGCCGTGTTATGCGACAAATAATATCTCTGCAAGAAGAGCAAATATTTTCACGATCTCGTATATGATCCTACGGTATTCCTTCGATAAATAAGTCGTCGGAAGTGACTCGCGTCTGTTGCAAAAATATCGTACGAACCTGTAACAACTTATAAGATTTGTCCTCCATCGGAGGATACTGACGGCCCTTGCTCTTGCCGAGGCACTTGGTCCGATCCTCGTTGGTAACTTGACAGAAGAACCCTTTTTTCGGGTCGTACCTCAAGTGGGACGAATAATTAAAAGCGGGAGTGATCTTGAGGAACCTCTGTAGCTCGTGCAACGTCTCGACAGGATTTTGACGCAACTGCTCGCCGTCTATGATGTGCAGCTGCTGAGGCGGGTAATAGGAAAGCCATCTCTCCAGATGTTGCGCGTATTTCCCGGGGTTTAAGCATCTGTAACGGATCCGGGGAACAATGATATTTACACGCCGCCGGTTAATATTCCGCCGAATTACCGACCCAGATTTCCGGCTATCGCCGCTGGTTAACGTTATTGTTCGCGTTCAACCGCCCGAGAAGTTTCAATGAACACGCGCCACGGGAATAAACGGGATACAGTTCCGCAGTGAAACTTACCTGTTTCTGAGATCGCGTAATGGTTTCGGTGCGGTATCGCTCGCGGTGATAACCGAGTGAAACGAGTAATTGTTGGCCACGGCGTCTCCGTGAACTCGCGTGTGCTGGTACCAGGAGTACGCGCGCCTCGCCGGCGAAAGCAGTATGGTGATCAGTTTCGCTTTCGGCAGGAGTGCGTGTGCTCTCCGAGGTACCAATTCCCCGTCGAAGTAAGTGGCAGATTTTTCGAACAGGTTTCGCGAGCTCTCGTTCTTCGACGCCGGGAAGAAGCTCATGTACCTGAGAATCGAACGGGACAAAATTACGGTACGAATTCTAATAACCGTTGCGGTGCTCGACGACGTCCGACGTCATTTTTCTTGCTCACCAGTCGAGTCCTTTGTAATAATTCTTGCCGTTGAAGAACTGTATCTCTTCGAACGTGTCAGGGCTGGGCAGATTGCTGCTTATCGCGGGATGAATGGAGAGGAAAGTGTAGAGAGCGGTGGTGCCGGTTTTTTGCGGGCCGATCACCAGGAACCTGGGCAGCTGATCGCAGGTCTTGTTCCTCGACCAGATTTTCTGATGCCTCTGGTCGTCGCACGGGTTCTGCGGTAGACGAAATCCTTTAGCACGCGCGTCGCTCGACGACGACCGTAGTAAATTCGGAATAGTTCAGAACTTACACCCCACACGGGATCGGCTTCCTCGGGATACAGTTGAAAATACCTCTCGGCGAGCTGGAGTGGCGGGGCGCTGGACAATCTCAAATTCGTCCAACATTGAATGAATTTAATTACCGATTCGAACGTGTACAGCGCCAGCCGATCGTTCCCGTAGTTCGACATGTGCGTCATAAAAATATTGATCTGTAAAGAGACTGGTTAGCTCTCTGAAAAGAATTTAAGCTCGGATATTCGGATTATACATACGGGATTGTGAACGATGGTCTGGAACAGTTCTCCACCCTGTATCGATTTGTCCAGTTTTTCCCTCCCACCTGGATATCTGTCGATGAAGATCGTGTGCGTGAAAAGGCCACACGTCTGCCTCGGCAGGACCTCGAAACAAAAGCGAGAACGTCGGTCGAGCGTCCTATTTTACCATTTAATTGCTACGCTCTCGTCCAAAAAATGATACAATTCCGTAAGTTGAAAAGACGTGACCGTGCGACCATCGAACATTTCGTTTGATCGCGAATACAATTATCGGTTCTGTATGGCTTTCAAGGGAACGACCGCGTGTTAACACGGAACAGTGTCTATTGGCGTTGTTGGGAAAAGAGAGGCCGAAAACTCGGTTACTCTGGTCGGTCGAGTTTTATCAAACTTTTTCACCCATATCGACTTTTTACAGATTTCCCCAAGCTTTATTTATACGAATTTAACGAATTGCGTACTATACAATTTTTGTTTGGTACAAACTAGCTTTAATAGAGTACTTACCATTATGTTACGGTGGATGAAGCCCCGTCTCAATCGGGCCGGCCTCAGATGGGGATACTCTTCCGTGCTGGTGACTTTGATGTTCCACACCCTTTTCCACGCCTCGTACAACCCTTCGTGAACCGGATAAACTCCCGAGTGATGGGGACTTACGCTGTAACCGCTTCCCGTCGGTATCCCGTGGTCCTTCGCGAACTGCTTGTTCAACGCCATGTCCAGTTGTAGATGCGTCACATTCTCGTACAGGTGAGGTTGTTGATGGTTCCACATATGCGAAAACCACATAAATCTGCAATTCCGAAGCCACAGTCCATTTGTATCTCATTTCCAATTGAACTTTTTAATGCGAGCGAAGTCTAAAATGTTCGCTCTCCGCGCATCGCCGGTTTAATTATCGCCCATACGAAACCAATTACCCGAGTAAACGGCTACAATTGGCAAACAGGTGCGACTTCCGATCGACCGCGACACGTGTACGAGTCTCTCAATGTGTCAATTTGCACGACTACGCGTCTACCTTTTCGCGGTCTGTTTATCATGTATTTCGTTCCTCACGAGTTCCGTTCAAATCGAATCTGTCATACTTTTTACGAAACCGATTGCATACTAAATGCAATATGTAAAAGAGTTAATTACCCGTGAATTAAATAAATAAATAAATAAATAAATGCTAAGTATAATTATCGCGAAATCATAGGGTCCTTTATTCGGAATTATATTATTACGTACACGTCCATTAAATAATTAGGATAGGATGATTATGTACCTGTCGACGTTCTCGAGGAGCAAGTCGTCCCCCAGATTCTCCTCTGCGGTTCCGTGATGGAAGTACTTCCCGGAAAACCCCAAGTTAAACTTGAAGCCCGGCACCAAAGCCTGTATCCTCTGTTGGGTAGCCAGCAACGCCGTCACGTCGTCCTTTCTGAGTCTGGTGCCCTTCTCGCCGACGAATATGTCGTCGACGTCCACCAGGATCATGCGGTTCAGGCTGAGACTCAGCTGGCCGTGCGACAGATACGACAGCGAGTCGAGGAGTAACAGATTGTGCAACCAGAAACGTAGACCGCCGCCGAAAAACACTCTTTGAATCCCGTCGAACCTGCCGTGATCCTGCGTGAAATACGACGAGAGAACCGTCAAATCGATCGTAATCACGATTATCAATCAATTTATTATGCAGAATATTCGTTCGCGTAGAAATTCCTGTTATTAAATATCGCAATATGCAATTCAATGCTTTTGACGTACGCGCGGTGTTCACGTTTTCTGTAAATTCAATTTCCTCGTAAATACACTGAATCCGCAGTCTAATTATTATCAGAAGGGTTTAAAGCCAATTAGTGGAATGTTACTGTTCTTTCCTATTTATTGCAAGGACAGGGAGTAAGCCCGTTGGAAGCGGGCGATAACGCGTGGCCCGGTATTTAATATCGATCAAATTCCGCGGATAATCCCTCGCCGTAAAAGGGGCGCGATGAACACAGCGGGGAAAATCTGGATTCCCGTGGAAATTAAGGACCGTTTTTCCGGGTAGATTTCACGGTTAAACGGCTATAATCTCCCTTTGAACGGCGACGCACCCGATTCGGATAACGAATTGTATTACCATTTAATTATGAGAAATAAAATCTTCGAAAACGCCTCCCGTTACAAACTCTAGACGCGACGAATTACCTGCAGTTTTTTAACGAGACAATTAAGTCGCGGGTCTCGCCGCGTATAATATTTTACTCGTGGGAGAGTACATAGTTACTAATTATAAACGCCGTCTCGGCGCGGAGCGAGGCGCGCACGGACGTCGGCCATCGATCAAAAGATGTTATTAAATTATATTCTTGAGTCAGTTTTAAAAGAATTTTCCTTTGACGCAGTTCGTCGACGGCGTGAAAAAAAAATTGCCGGCCCTATCGATCACCGAGTCGATCGGGTCGTTATGTATATAAAATAGGGAAGTGTTCGTTGGCTGCGGGGGAAATTACGGCTATCCGACGTCCCCCCTTTATTTTTCATCGGGAACACGAACGCACGCAATGTTAATGGGTTTGCGCGTTCAACGCCTATCGATCGGCCGTGCCGGCAATAGTGTAACGTCGCGGTAATTTTAAAGACGTTTTAGTTTAACGTTAAGCGTAATCGCGCGTCCGGACGGCTCTATTTTCCCCGAGCCCTCGACGCTCGCACAACAGAAAATCGTTACTCGTTATTCCTTGTCGTTCTAATAGAAAATGTACGAGCAATTTTCCCCCGAGGAGCGGTAACGCCGTGATTATTACTTCGTCCGTTCTGGCCAGAGATTATTACGGTACTAGCGGTCAAAACGTCAAAGCGGAAATAGNACGCCTCCCGTTACAAACTCTAGACGCGACGAATTACCTGCAGTTTTTTAACGAGACAATTAAGTCGCGGGTCTCGCCGCGTATAATATTTTACTCGTGGGAGAGTACATAGTTACTAATTATAAACGCCGTCTCGGCGCGGAGCGAGGCGCGCACGGACGTCGGCCATCGATCAAAAGATGTTATTAAATTATATTCTTGAGTCAGTTTTAAAAGAATTTTCCTTTGACGCAGTTCGTCGACGGCGTGAAAAAAAAATTGCCGGCCCTATCGATCACCGAGTCGATCGGGTCGTTATGTATATAAAATAGGGAAGTGTTCGTTGGCTGCGGGGGAAATTACGGCTATCCGACGTCCCCCCTTTATTTTTCATCGGGAACACGAACGCACGCAATGTTAATGGGTTTGCGCGTTCAACGCCTATCGATCGGCCGTGCCGGCAATAGTGTAACGTCGCGGTAATTTTAAAGACGTTTTAGTTTAACGTTAAGCGTAATCGCGCGTCCGGACGGCTCTATTTTCCCCGAGCCCTCGACGCTCGCACAACAGAAAATCGTTACTCGTTATTCCTTGTCGTTCTAATAGAAAATGTACGAGCAATTTTCCCCCGAGGAGCGGTAACGCCGTGATTATTACTTCGTCCGTTCTGGCCAGAGATTATTACGGTACTAGCGGTCAAAACGTCAAAGCGGAAATAGCGTACGTTTTTTTCATTGAATTAAATTGCATTTCATTATACGGTTTAGCTCTCGCGGCGTATCGCGTGGAATTTTCAACGTGACCCCGGTACAGACAGGTTTATCGAGCGACCCGTGGGCCGCTAGTCACTTCGAATATTAAGCCGGAGGGGTCGAAGNTTAAAGCCTAGCGTTAACGGCATTTTCCCCGGGTTCACCGGGAAAAACAATGAGATCCGAGTTTATACGGCACGCGTATATTAATTAAAGATTCGAGGTAAANGAGCCGTGGATCGGTCAGAGAAATTCTCAAACGAAGAATCCGATCGCGTCCGATTCTTCTCCTACTACGACCCTGTGAAAACCTCGCGTTTCCATCGATAATCTCTGTTCGCTCTCGGCAAACAAACAGAATGACGTTCCGTCAATCGGGTTTCGGACTCGTTCGCTCCGTACGGTCGTAAAGGAACCGTCGAGACGTCGTAAGAAACGATTCACGTTTTTTTCAACGACAGAAGGAGGGACGGGCCGTGATCGACGGGGCGTTTCGGAGGGGCGAAAACTTTGTCCCTCGCTGCGAGGAAGTCGGTCGCGAACGCGATCCTAGAAACAAAATAAATTGCCGACTCGAATGGCGGCAAATGAAGCAAGCTTCTGCGTCGAATGCTCATTAATCGAATGAACCAACGGCTGATTGGCTTCTGATTTAATTACCCGGCTACCCGTGATCCGTGAATCTCCCGGCCTACCGGCCGTGGCCACGTAATGGGGTTATCAGCGAGATTATTATTGTTGTTTACTGCTAACAAGCTCTGTTTATGGCGACCGTTTGAAAACCGGGCCGAGGATTCCTGCCGGCGTGCAACGCAATTAACAAATTGCCTGTCCGGCATTAATCGCGAATCGACGATGAACGCGCGCACCGAGACGTTCGAACGTCGATACGCTCCGCGGATCGTAGTACATCGTTATCGTCGCAACAGAGACGAAAGTCTGCGGCAAGTGGTCAATTACCGACGAAACGTCGCGTCGTGGCGACGATATAAGAAAGTTGGGCGGGAGATCGAATCTTCAAAGAACTTCCTTACGGACGAGTTTACCATTGTTCAGAAGGAAACGAAGATTAACAGCTTAGCCGGTGCCGAGCGATAAAACACTCCGCCGTACTCGAATTTTGTAATATTCGCATGAAGCGTCGCACAATTCCCGGCGTGCTAAACGTTTTACGCCAGTTTTTGGCGACCCAGAAGCGCATTTGAATCCGGAGAGGAGCGGGTGAATTTCTACGGTTGTAGAGAGTCCCTAAATCTAGCCACCGTCCGCGCATTTGTAGGGCTGTGCGGTCCCTAAATCTACTTACACCCGCCCACTACTAGGGTTGCACGATCCCTAAATCTAAGTGCTCAAGTGGCACGCAAGTGCTCGCGATATCGCCTTCTGGCCGCAGAATTTATCGGACGCGCGAGCACGATGTACCGATCTTTGCGGCGGCGCGCTGTTTCCAAAATACTACGACGCAACCCGAATTCCTAGGGAAATTAATCCGTAAGTCTCCCGGGATACTAAAGTAGTGCTCTTCGTCGACAAAATTGCTCGTAAAGCTTTCTTTCTCTTTCTCTTATGATTTCTAAATATTTGTCGGTATACGAATGACCGCAAACATTATTTGAAACAGTATATTGAGTTTTATTGCACCGTGTTTGATCGAGCGTCTATGACGTAAACTAAGAATACAGAATTTCTCGAAGGAGAGAAAAAAAGAAGGTCGCGACGCGACGCAACGNAGGAACCGTCGAGACGTCGTAAGAAACGATTCACGTTTTTTTCAACGACAGAAGGAGGGACGGGCCGTGATCGACGGGGCGTTTCGGAGGGGCGAAAACTTTGTCCCTCGCTGCGAGGAAGTCGGTCGCGAACGCGATCCTAGAAACAAAATAAATTGCCGACTCGAATGGCGGCAAATGAAGCAAGCTTCTGCGTCGAATGCTCATTAATCGAATGAACCAACGGCTGATTGGCTTCTGATTTAATTACCCGGCTACCCGTGATCCGTGAATCTCCCGGCCTACCGGCCGTGGCCACGTAATGGGGTTATCAGCGAGATTATTATTGTTGTTTACTGCTAACAAGCTCTGTTTATGGCGACCGTTTGAAAACCGGGCCGAGGATTCCTGCCGGCGTGCAACGCAATTAACAAATTGCCTGTCCGGCATTAATCGCGAATCGACGATGAACGCGCGCACCGAGACGTTCGAACGTCGATACGCTCCGCGGATCGTAGTACATCGTTATCGTCGCAACAGAGACGAAAGTCTGCGGCAAGTGGTCAATTACCGACGAAACGTCGCGTCGTGGCGACGATATAAGAAAGTTGGGCGGGAGATCGAATCTTCAAAGAACTTCCTTACGGACGAGTTTACCATTGTTCAGAAGGAAACGAAGATTAACAGCTTAGCCGGTGCCGAGCGATAAAACACTCCGCCGTACTCGAATTTTGTAATATTCGCATGAAGCGTCGCACAATTCCCGGCGTGCTAAACGTTTTACGCCAGTTTTTGGCGACCCAGAAGCGCATTTGAATCCGGAGAGGAGCGGGTGAATTTCTACGGTTGTAGAGAGTCCCTAAATCTAGCCACCGTCCGCGCATTTGTAGGGCTGTGCGGTCCCTAAATCTACTTACACCCGCCCACTACTAGGGTTGCACGATCCCTAAATCTAAGTGCTCAAGTGGCACGCAAGTGCTCGCGATATCGCCTTCTGGCCGCAGAATTTATCGGACGCGCGAGCACGATGTACCGATCTTTGCGGCGGCGCGCTGTTTCCAAAATACTACGACGCAACCTGAATTCCTAGGGAAATTAATCCGTAAGTCTCCCGGGATACTAAAGTAGTGCTCTTCGTCGACAAAATTGCTCGTAAAGCTTTCTTTCTCTTCCTCTTATGATTTCTAAATATTTGTCGGTATACGAATGACTGCAAATATTATTTGAAATAATATATTGAGTTTTATTGCACCGTGTTTGATCGAGCGTCTATGACGTAAACTAAGAATTCAGAATTTCTCGAAGGAGAGAAAAAAAGAAGGTCGCGACGCGACGCAACGAATAAAAAATCTTGCCCGATGCATCGAGCGCGTACGCGGCCGGGAGGAAGGAATTCGCGCAAAAGCAGATGATATCACGTCCGGGTCGTTTGTTATATCAGACGAATACTTCCTGTTTGCGTGGCGCGTACCGTCTTCCCGTCGAGGAAGATTCTCTTCTTCGCGATCTATAGATCACCGGCGCAGCTCCTCTCGTCCGGAGTCGCTTCCGGCTCGGGCCTTCATGGCTGTGTCGCGGAATCTCTCGCAATCTCGAATTCCTACACGGATGTAAACGGCCTGCCGGAACAACTTTACGGATTGTTTCCATGTTTCACGTATTTTTTACGATCTCTCTCGCTCTCTTGCTCTCGCTCCGTTTTTTCTACACTTCTCAACCGGCTTAATCCGTTCATTTCTCTTAATATTACTTCACCCGTTTTCATTTGCATTATTTCACGCTTCGTCCTCCTCCGCTCCTAATTCTTTCTGCTTTCGTTCTTTTCAAGCATTTCATATTCTCACCGTTTATATTCTCGCAACGGAATGTTTATAAAGCTTATTACTATCTAAAAATGGTTTTACCGCCGACGAAGCATTTTTCTTCTGCACATCGATTATCGTATATTTCCCGTTTCATTATTTCGAGCCTCGTTTATTCGGCTCCGTATCAAAATGCTGCCTCCTCGCCTCCTTATCTGCATTACTCGGTCCCCTTCTCGCGCGCGATTCCACTTCCCCTCGCTTTTCCATCTTCATTTCTGCAGAGGTTCCAGACTTTGGTTCGCGAAATGAAAGCAGGGCTGCTCGCGGAAACTTCACATTTGTTTTCGTTTCCCTCCGTGGCTCGGAAATAAGAATCTCGCAAAGACACTCGAAAGTCCGTTTTCGCGTAGTCGAAAAATCTCGGCCCGATCGACCCCGACGAAGTAATTAAAATATTCTAACGCAATTTGGTCGGCCAGTCCTATTTTTCTACGAGCGTTTGTTTTCTCTTAACCGGCAATAGCCGTTCGGCGCGACACACGAGTAGGAGCTTCGTGACCGACAAACCAAACCACTATTGACCGGTTTATCTGTCATTCCATCGACTACCGCCACCGGTGGCCCGAGCAAACCGACCGACACACAGGGGTCAATAGCAACGGATGCCAGAACGTTCGATGTTCTCATCTCGGAAATCGGAGTCGTCGACGGGCTTCCGACTCCGCGTCAAATGGAAACGGAAAACCATTGACGGCTAACAAAAGTTAGTTAATTAACGACGGCGTATCGGACAATGAATTTTTTTTAAAGTCTAGCGTTAACGGTATTTTCCCCGGGTCCACCGGGAAAAACAATAAGATCCGAGTTTATACGGCACGCGTATATTAATTAAAGATTCGAGGTAAAACAGTTTTTCAGTATCTCGCGACGCGTTGGACAAAAGATTAAATAATTCTTTGGAAGGAAAAACCGCGTATTGTTCGTTCTTTCCGAGCGACACTCGCGTCGAAACGCGCAGTCCTTTGTAGGTCCTAATTAATATTCTTGGCAATTATGTTAGAGAGTCGGGCCGATGAATTTCAAGGAAGGATCTTTGGCAACTGCACGAGGAGAGAAGCGATAAACAGGAGGCGCGTTAATTAATCTGCTAATTAAGAGGGGTCGGTCGACGCGACTTCGAGGATCCCCCGTCCCTCCGCCAAGGTGAGACACTCGAAAGTCTGTGGAGACAACTTTTGCGATTGGGAATGACGTAACGTTCGTAATAAACTTTTTCCCGGTAGTACATTAATCTCTATTGTCAACGATATAAAGCGACGGAGAGAGGCGAGGAGTATCAATAATTTTAAGGGAAACAGTGATTAAACTCGTATCCGTGGCAGGAGTATGGGAACCCGTGACGGGAATCGTGTGTCTCACCTGAATGACGGTCGCCAAAGGGCTCTTGTTGGCCGGATAATCCAGGCTGTCCCGGTGCGCCCAAGCCAGCGGCTCGTAGGTGCTGTGATTCGCTTGAAAAATGGTCCAGTCACCGCCAGGAAGTGGTCCCCAGGCTGTTTCACCGGATCTGGTTAATCGTAGGATAGGAGACGCAGCGTTCAGCTGTGCATCCTGGAGAAGCAAGGAAATCGATCTCATTTTGTCCGCTCCGGGACGTGTGTCGTTTATCCTACTCCGGTTCGACAGTAGGTTCAATTCATTTATAAAAGTATTGTCAAATTTGTCAAGGTTTTACAAGGAAAGTAATCGTTTTAAAGTACTGTCGATCGGTCCATTACGATTCTCGTGTAATTTAATCATAAGTGGCAGTTATAGTATCTATACTTTATCGAAAACTCGAAAAGAATAAAAAGTTAGTTTATCGGTAACTCGATCGGGACAGTTAAGCATTGTTAGCGTTTATTACACAGTCTCGATAGCCTTTCTCTTCTAGTTTGGCATCGAGCGTTCCAATTTTTCTACGAAATAAACTCGAGGTCGTTTCGTCACCGGCAACGGAGATTGCCAATCGCGCTGTCCGACCCCTTCGGACCGTTATCGAGTGCCACGGCGAAATTTATTTTGCACCGGCCAATAAAAACTATGCACACCTAGCCCGAGCGCGTTTCTATCTGTCTTCTTTTCAGTACGTCGGTTCTTTTGAACGTCGATCTCCGTCCGTCTTTGTCGGACGGGCCGCGGTGGTCTCGAGAAGTTCATAAGGGAAATTGTCGATAATAACCTTTAGTCTGAGGTTGGTATGGACGAAAAGGGGAAAGCCCTTGAGCTGCGCACCGACGAGGCTCTCTTCTCCCGACGGCGCGAACCCGACGATGCCCACCGAATACTCTCTGCAATATTTGTCCAGCAATTCGCGATTCCACTTGTCCATCTGCAGGTACTTGTTCAGGTTCTCGAAGATCAGTACCCCGTAACGACCCTTGTCCAGGTTCGTGAGCACGGGCAGCGACTTGCCGGCCACTTCCAGCTTGTACCTGCGTCGGAAAAATAAAAATCACCCCGTTAGAACAGAAACTTTGTGCGCGCATAAAAATATTGTAGAAGCTTTTCAACGGTTTCACGATTTAAAGCCCTTAACGAAGGAAGAGAAGGATCGTCGGTCGGAATAAACATTTCCATGGACCCCGAGCGCTCGTTCCGCTCTGTTCTCTCTTTGATCGCGAATATTTCGCCGAGTCGATTCCGCGGGGCAACGGCCTCGGCCGACAGTGGTCGCGGCAATTTCAATCCGTCCGGGTATCGGTTATTTAAAACGGTGGGCGGATAATAAATGCGCGGAGAAAAAAATATGGAATATCGATGGAAGGAAGCGATGGCGGGGCGGGCCGGGGTATCGTTATTGTTAAACGATAAAACAAGAGCGGTTTTTATCGAAATCCCATTTACGCGGCATCTGAAACGTTTCGAGAATAATAAAGCAATTACACTATAATGTACCTTTGCATTTTCGCGGCGGTTTCTCTCCTGGCTCCCTTTATCCTCGATTTTTAATAACGTTCCGACTCGAACGCCGATGGGATATCAGCATTTTTATTCGACCGTTTTTATTCGCCCTTCCGCCCGATAAACCGACTTTATCACTGAAATAAACCGATCGAACTACGCACGGGATTTTTCCAAGTGTTTTTACCAAGAACACGGGATGGTAGTCGCGTTTATTGGCGATGGCCGCGGACCTATCGCCGATATCGACGAAACAATTTTATTTTAACCGAACCGAACATTAAATTAATACCTACGGCTAACCGCGCGAAGAAGATATCTTCTCCCGTACTGCACTTTTGATCGCCCGATCAATCTTTTACTAGACCTCTGTACGCACCGATTTCCATTCGTATTTTATACGGCAATGTTTTGCATAGATCATAATTTTTCAATTAAAGCGCCTCAGATTTTGCCTCGCTATTACGAATCAAACGAAATACGCGGCGATCTACGGGAACTACATATATCTCGTGATTACAAATGTTTCAGGTAGTAACTTAATAATAATAATGAACTAATCGATTATCCGATCGTCGTTGGCATTTGGTAGCTCGCGCGGCGGCGTTAACGATCCACGGTTCGATCGTCTCGAAATCGTTTTCAAGTATTGGCGCGGCAATTAGGGTTTCCGAGAGAGCAACAGTTTCAATAATGACCGTCGGAGACCCATCGGAACGGGAAGCGTCGTAATTTCGCGCGAGCGGATAAACGGGTGACCGGTCGGCTATCAACAGTTTACGGATCCACGGCAGAAAATTGCAGTTAACTAATGAATGAACGAATGCCGGATAATTCAACGGAGTAATTGGTTCGATAATTGGCAACCACCCATTAACGGGGGCGGCCCGGCAATTTGCCGAGCTAACGAACTGTCATAACGAACTCGAACCCCGCGGACGCGGGCCCTTTTGTTCTTGGCCCGGCAATTGCCGCGACGCGTCGCACCGGCCAATTGCCACTCGCAACGCGCGTACAGCACCCTATCGTCTCCCTCGTCCTCTGTGAAAGATATCAAAGATATCGATCCGCTCTTATGGAAATACCTAATTAGGCTCGTTTCGGTGCCCGAGTGACCAAGATTATATCCTTCGCCGGCTTCCACTTGTCGTCGCATCTGGAGTGGAATAATTGCTACCGTCCCTTCGGCTTCGAGGGCTCTTCGGACGGTATTAACTCGTTACCGTGGACGTTCAATAGAATTGGACCGCGGACAAAAAGACGGGACGCGCAGAAAATATAAAGAATGCACGTAACGCGCCGAACTTTCTAAGTATTATATATCTAGATTTCGTTTTTCAAGTTGATATTCCGTAAGTTTTATTTTCCGGTCTACGAATAATGTACTGGAATGGAAGTGGCGAAGTTGACGTAATCGTTTATCGACGATGCAAATCGCGTAGCGGCCGCCGCTACGAGGAATGGACGGAACCGATGACCGGGGACGGGTAATCGATAATCGCGTATTTTCGAGCCAGACCGGATTTACGATGATTTCTTCGTTTTCCTCTCTCTCTGGGAGACGAACATTTTTTGCGCGACTCCCCTTTGTTCGGGGCCTCCTTTGTTCGGGGACGCGGTAAATGACGCCGATATATACGTATATCGAGACGCGTCCGGCATCACGGGTAGATAGGAGTTCGGGGGTGTGAGTCGGGCTAACTTCTGGCGAACCGTGAGTCACGTAACTTCTGATGAACCGATTGTTCCGACGGACTCCGATAGAATGAGGAGCGCACGCCCGAATAGATTCGAAGAGAGAGGAATCTTCGAGTATCGAACGTTGTCGGTTAATGGATCTTACGCTGTTGCCTGTAAGTATCGAGACGCCTGCTGCCTCAGATATTTAAAGACTTAATAATTTATTTATCAATAATTATACGAATCATCGGACGAATTATCGTCTGAAGTAAGACGACGACTCGGTCCAAACGAAACGAGCAATTATGCTCATTTTAAAATTAATTATTCGAGTTAATTACGGGACGGGCCAACGATCGCGCTTAATCGAGACGGTATATTTTTGCGACGAACTCGCAGTTTACATATCGGGATATTTCAGACATCACCGCTCGGTTGTTTCGCGTCTGCACGTCCGCGGGGCAACACGTTGTTTTATTCACGCCGATAAACTAATTGCTGCGATTAATTTGTCATGAAATATGAATTTGTTACGCATAAGAATGAACATCCGATTTATCGTTCGATTATTTATTCCGGCTCCGTGTTCCAGTTTTGATTTACGCCCCATTACCGCGACGCGCTCTGCCCGTCGATATTTGAATTGTCCTTTCAGAAAATAACGACCGACCGCGGCTCGACTCTTCGTTCCATCGTTTTCGGAAGAGAAATTCAATCGAATTAACGACTTCCGTTTAGCAACCCCGGTTTTACACCGTTAGATCGTCCGCCGACTTATTTCCGTTAATCGCGTACGTACGAACATAAAATAAATGGACGATCGCAATTGAACGGCTCCACATTTTGAATTATAAACGATTAACGGTGACGGTCATCGGTCGGGGCTGCCAAAATTAATGAGATTCGGCCGGGTGCCAGAATTAATGGAATTGTCGCGCGAATCCGTTTCATTTCTCTCTCTGGCCGCGTCGGCCACCTCTCCCCGTCTCTGACCCGGTTTGCGCGAATGGAACACGCGAGCTTTCCTTGGTCGCACCTCGAACGCGTGCCAATCGATTAGCGAACGCCTCGGGACCCGGAACTGTTCGACGCCCGGCCTACGTGATTTGCGTCCTCCTCGATAAGCGCTAAACAAGCGACGATAACGGCCGACGGCCGACTACTCGGTCGGGTAACGACCAACTGTACGCGTTTCTCGACAAGGGCCGGTTAACGAGCCGCGGAGACGTGCCGTTGGACCGATTCCGATCCGAGACGGATCGACCGCCGCTTCGAGGAATCAAGGCCAAACGCGTCGCGGAGGAATTTTTTTCGTCCTCTCGTTGCGGGACCGCGTGAACGTTTCGGAGCACGACGAGGAGCGTTATGAACCCCGTTAAGGCTCATTTACACCGTCCCGGCGTCCCAGCCGAGGGATAGGAAGCGTACGTAGAGCGAATTTCGATGAGAGAAGCGAGAGCCGCGCGAGAAACGAAATGGATGATCGACGGTCGCGTATCCTTAGGAGGGGCTCGGGTACCTGTAGCCCGGCTTCTAGATTTCTGAAACGCATTCCGCGGGAAACGAATGCACGAAGGGACATCGGGAATTATTCATGAAGGAAAATTCCGGGCCGGCGTCTCCTCCGGGAGCACTGGGTGTCCCTGTTTCGTATTCCTGTTCCCACCCCTTTATCCGGCGCTGGTTCGCGTATCTGTAATATTCAGGCGGCCAGTAATTTCTCCGAGTATTTGGGAAATTTGCGAAATGGGACGCGGGGGGCAACAATTATGCGAATTGCAAGAATAAACGAAACCGCCGATATCGTCCTTTGCCACTGCGAGGCTTTAATACTTATACGTACGAGAATTCTCAATAGACTCTGCATCATTTTCACGAACAATTTCTTGTAGAAGTCGAAGGTCTAAACGAACGCGAAGAATACTAATCGTATCTCTTACACAACGTCAAAGTCCCCGTGTTTTTTTTTTTTTCATAATTATTTATCTTATACGAGTGCATAGAACCAGGCGTCGTTTTCTTTTACAGAGAGAATGTTCGCCGGCCAAGATTCCCCTCGGCGAAAGATAAAAGAAAGGAGATCCGACGTCTTTCAGGCTTTATCGTCAAAGAAGAAGGATTTTCCATATATCTTTCGACTCTATCGTTTCGATCTTCTAACATCGTTCGAGGAACATTGTATCTAGTGGCAACTTCTGAATAAATCATGTCACTGTCAAGGAGAACATAGCCATCGGGAGCAGGAGTTCCGCAACCCCTTCGACGAGTTTGCCGGCTTACTATGCTCGTCGCGAGGACGTCGGAATAACGCGATCGAGAGGAAACAAAGTTAGCAACAAAATCGCGAGGGAGAAGCTCGCCGCAGGGGGGGCGGAATTGGACGGCTCGGATTCTGGGTCTTGCCGGAGTAATCCACGGGGATGCACGCCGCAGATCCTCGACGTTGCAAACTCTAAAAAGGGACGTTCACACTTATTGCATCGACTCTTCCGAGGACCTCTTCTCTGCAGTATCTTCTTCGCGAAGTTATTCCGAAAGTCGCTGACCCCGCGCTTTTATTTGCGGAACGTGCGGGCCTCGCGACAAACGATTCAAATTTTTAGTCTCGATTGCGCGCGGACGTCGTTAAAACGTTGAATGGACGCGTTGGCTCCAGTCTTGTTTCAAACAGATATGGGGGCGAAACAATGAGGCGTTGTTCGTGCTCGGACACGCAGGATAATTGCAGCAGTGAGGCTCACGGTCAGGGTTGAAACCGCTGCTCTCGTGCCGGGACGCGATCGCACCGAGACCTTATTATCCCGTCGCCCCCGCCCAGTCAGCTCGAGCCTTTGAAGAGGCTTTCGAGGGTGCGTCGCGAGGGTTGAATACCTTCCCGGCTGAACGTCACTCGCCGACGGGGAAGACAATCGAACGGATTCAGGGATTACGGGGAGAGACGATCAGGTGTTTCCGTTTTAACCCCTACGCCGCCGCTGCGTCGCCTTCTTTGCTACGCGAGAGGGTCAGGAAGATCGTTAAAAAATTAACGATTAAAATTCTTCTGGCAACCGTGTCGAACGCTGCCGGCGGCTCTCGGTTAAGAACAGTTTCTCGAGGCGAGGCGAAGGTTCGTTGAAAAAATTCCGGGAATATTCGGGCCGGCCTTGTTAATATCTCGGGCCGCGATAACGTCGACGTTGATTTTTGTAAATGTTTGCCGGCGTTCCTCGGTTCCGCGCCGGGATGGTTCGCGATAAAGCAGCAGGAAGCGAGAAGGAGGAAGAAAAATAAAGGCGGGAGAGAAACAGGAAGCAAATTCGTTCGCGTTTACGAGGGGGAACGCTATGTCCCACTTGCGTGAAACTTAATTTCCATCTAACCAGCTTCCGCGAAGAAAGTAATTTCTCGGTGTCACCTGAGAATTGAAATATCGCCCTTAAATTAGCGTTAGCCCGCATTATGGCGGCCGCACACCCCGCGTAGGAGAAATTCGCCGGCTAGGAGACTTGACTCACTAATTGGACGTTTGTCGCCCCTTGGGAAAAGTTGCAAAATTTCGCGCGGGTGATTATGCCGCGTTTTGTTAACACGTCTTCCCAAACCGCTCCGTTTCAATTAAATTCTACCTTCCCTTCTTTTTTCCACGCGCTCCCGACGTCTCCCGTTTCTCACCGTACTTTATTACTCGTATTTATCAATTATTTCGGAATGGAACAGGCTTCGACTCAAATCTCAATTTTATGGCGGGACGGAACGTTGGGAATAAAACCTGTCGCCGGGATCGAAACCTCCTCCGGCCCGAATTTTATACGCTTCATACGCAAAGCAAAATATCGAGGGGAGGATCAAAAGCGTTTTATATTTTCGACGCTTTTCGTTCTCTCTTCGGTTCCACGTCCGTTATTAAAATTTTTTGCCGCACGCCGATAATACAGTTTCGATTGATACTCCGGGTTCGTTAATACTGTTAAACGTCGAACGAAATTACTAATGCTCTTTTGCGCCGGTTAATGGTGTATCAGCAGAGTATAATCGGAAACCTTTAAACAAAAGCATGCGTTATCCTTTTCGCTTTGTGCTGAAAAGCTCCGCTCCAGAAGCTGCTACTTTTTCTACCGTAAGCCGATCAAACTGTTCGAGCCATCTCCCCGCGCCCAGCAAACTTCCTATCCTTCGGAAGCACGGATAGCTCGTTCGACCATTAAAACGCTTAAGCCGACTATTCCCTAATTATTTTGACCGGCTCGCAACGGCTTCCACCTACCGGCGTTATTGTTTGACTTTCTAATTAGCTGCGCGCAACTTTCCCCAAGAAGCGCGATTAAACAAAAACCCGGGGCGCGATATCCGGCCCCGGAATTTCTCGGCACGGATAACTTTCTCCGAACACGGTTCGGCTGAACCGTTGCCGCAGGACCGATTTTCCACCCGGAACTGCGTTTTCAATTCGTCGACAGAAAGTGAAACCAACGTCCGCGCAAAATTCAAGATAAAAAAATCGTGTCGGCACGAAATATTAAGGTTCATCCGGTTAAGGAATTAACAGATAGATCTTCAAAAAAAAATTTGATTGTCTATAACAGTATACNCGATCAGGTGTTTCCGTTTTAACCCCTACGCCGCCGTTGCGTCGCCTTCTTTGCTACGCGAGAGGGTCAGGAAGATCGTTAAAAAATTAACGATTAAAATTCTTCTGGCAACCGAGTCGAACGCTGCCGGCGGCTCTCGGTTAAGAACAGTTTCTCGAGGCGAGGCGAAGGTTCGTTGAAAAAATTCCGGGAATATTCGGGCTGGCCTTGTTAATATCTCGGGCCGCGATAACGTCGACGTTGATTTTTGTAAATGTTTGCCGGCGTTCCTCGGTTCCGCGCCGGGATGGTTCGCGATAAAGCAGCAGGAAACGAGAAGGAGGTAGAAAAATAAAGGCGGGAGAGAAACAGGAAGCAAATTCGTTCGCGTTTACGAGGGGGAACGCTATGTCCCACTTGCGTGAAACTTAATTTCCATCTAACCAGCTTCCGCGAAGAAAGTAATTTCTCGGTGTCACCTGAGAATTGAAATATCGCCCTTAAATTAGCGTTAGCCCGCATTATGGCGGCCGCACACCCCGCGTAGGAGAAATTCGCCGGCTAGGAGACTTGACTCACTAATTGGACGTTTGTCGCCCCTTGGGAAAAGTTGCAAAATTTCGCGCGGGTGATTATGCCGCGTTTTGTTAACACGTCTTCCCAAACCGCTCCGTTTCAATTAAATTCTANCGACGCGAAAAGGTCACCGACTGACTGACGGACGTTCCGCCGCCGGCTCAAGAACAGCTTTATGAATTTCTCGTGCTTCTCATCGCCCCGATCCCCTTTACACGCTCGACTTTCGATCCTCGCGGTTCTCTCTCCGTTGCAAATGGGCTTTGAGGTCGATCGACATCGAGGAATCGGTCTTCCCGTGGAAGAAACTTGCCCCGGCGAGCGAACTCGCTGCGGTCCGAATGCCCGCGGTGAAGATTATACGACGGACCCGGTAACAGCTTCTAATCTCGTTGCCTCTTTGAACCGCCGCAATTTCTTCGCACGACGAACCGGTGTCTCGAGGGGACGAGGTTCTCGTAGTTGGAATCCGTTGCACAAAGTCGCAGAATTCCTTGGCCAAACGTCGCTCCGCCCTCCGTCTTATACTTTGATTTAACTCAATACAGGAATGAAAGACGTCAGATCGGTGCAAAAATATTTGCACAATTTCTCTGCGCGTATAAAAACGTCGAGAAGGAGTCTAACGAAGGAAGTGCCTAAAGAACGAACTCAAATGCATAAATGACGTTTAAAAGATTGAAAGAAAATCTTCCGAGATTTCTCGTTTCACGAGTTCACTTCAGCAGCGAAAACATCGACGGGGTATTAGAAGTCGNCAAGACGTCAGATCGGTGCAAAAATATTTGCATAATTTCTCTGCGCGTATAAAAACGTCGAGAACGACCCTAACGAAGGAAGTGTCTAAAGAACGAACTCAAACGCATAAATGACGTTTAAAAGATTGAAAGAAAATCTTCCGAGATTTCTCGTTTCACGAGTTCACTTCAGCAGCGAAAACATCGACGGGGTATTAGAAGTCGTGCCACGAAGTCGTGCTGCACACCTAAAGCAGAGCTTTTGTCTCGATCCACTTGTGACGCAAGCCGCAGTTATTCTTTACAATGGTTTACGCAGGTGTACGAACGCGGACTAGTCGGTTTTTACGAATGGGAAACGAAGTCCTGATCTAGCGAAACGAGTGACGAAGGGGAATTCCAGCGAGTGCTTCGCGTCGTCCTTTGTTCCACGATACCCGTTCCACCGGTATTTTACGAGCGAAAAATCCTTTAAAATGCTCCGGCTAACGCTGTAACAATTATTTTTCGAGCCGCCCGGCTCCTACCCTCGAAATTCCACCCTAGTTACCCCGTTTTTACTCCATTCCCCGCTGCGATCTGCGTATTCGCTCGTTGTTACCCTAATTCATCGAACAAATCGTCTTCGTGACCACGAGGGACGCTACAATACATTCAGTGTCCCATTTATTCATAATTATGCAATTTTTTTAATTTTTGATATTATACGTATTTTTTTGGTAAACGCATAAAATTCGCGATCTGTCGAGAAAAAGTTTGTTCCGTCCGTTTGGAACACGGATCGATACCGCTGTGTTCAACGAAGCATCGTTCACTATTAGCATTCCCGCAGGAGTGGTTGGGAACAACGGAAGCGAATTTAGAATTGCCCGTCTTCCGCATTAGTGGAAGAACGGCTGGCGACGTTCCGCAACGCGGAACCGTGCGAGACGGATACGCGACGTTTCTGAGGCGTATTAATTACACGATTTTCTTCCACGGGATCCCCGCCAGACAGCGGAGGCAACTGCGAGTGAATTTCACGAGACGCCTAGACGATTAAGGCGTCTTTGAGGTCTAGCGCGAAATTCACTCCGAGGCGGCTCCTAAAGAAGAAGCGACGAAAATAAGGTTCACGGCAAGTTGTGATTCAGCTAATGTTCTAGCCGGCTAGAATTAATGGACTAGTTGATTGCATCAAGAAAATTGAGACGTCTTGGACAATAGTTGGATTTGGGTAATATAAAAAAAAGTTCGAGACGGTTGTTATCGTTGACGATTAGGTGGGAACCCGTTTGGGGGTTGGGAGCAAAGCCTGTTTGCCTCCGGGGGGGAAGAAAAACAAAGGGATTTGCCTGAAACTTGGCTGAACAGTGATTTTTTATCGTATAAGGATTTTGCCGAGGTAAGGGAAATAATTTTATTCGAGAAGCAAGAATAGAAGCGAGATTATCTCGGGGAGAGATGTACATCTCGATCCTTATTGCGGGCAGGAAGGCAAAACTTAGTCGAAATTCTCTTTCTGTTCTTTGGTTCACGGTTGACGATCCCCGTTTTAATCTTTCTACCGCGCGGCTTCCATTTTTTTCGTGTCTCGAGAACAAAAAGAGGACAGTCGGAAAAAGGGCAGAACTCTAAAAGCATAAGCGAACCGGCTTTATCGGGTTCCTTGGCCGTTCACCCCGAAGAAAAAATAACCGTAGAGTTTATATTCCCTCGGACAGCTTTTCTTCGGGGAAAATCACTCGCACATGAGCGCCGTGGAATAATTAAAGATGATTATCTGAATTCTTCGGCGAAACATCCTCCTGGCACAGATCGACGCGCGTTAATCCAAATATTTGTAAGAAATCTATGTCGCAGAGAATTCGTCTTCCGTTATTTTCTTCTGTGCGACACAGGAACGAATCGAATTCGAGTTTGAAAAATATTGTGATACAAAAGGTGAGTACACTCTGGCGAGAGGACGGCAGCGTTATTTAGGGGCGCATTACGAGCTTAACGAAGGCAGGGAGAGGACGTACTTTCGTAATACGCTCTACTTGTCAAAACAAGGGACGCGAGGCGGGGAAAGAATGTGAAAACAAGAACGAGAGGAGAGCTTCCAGGCGCGGAACGAACGCCCTTTGAAGAGTCGGCACGGCCTCCGCTGGACCGGGGTCGGGCAAACACGATTTACTCTCGACGCTCGGGAAAGGACTTATCGTCCCCGGTCTTGGACGGTGTCCTTCTACGGATCCACGGGAGGAATGAGCCGGACGTGGCAAACGAGCGGACTCCCTCGTCAAGAGGATTTTCAGGAAGAGCATCGCGCCAAGGGGTGAACAGGCGGACGCGATGGAATAAGAAAATACGAACCTGCCCTCCGGGGAGCGAATAAAATCCCCTACGCCCTCGGTATTATGTCAAATTGTATATATTCGCGCTCGACTTATTTTCTCAACGATACGTGTGATATTCTAATTAATAAGGAAACGCAGCGAAATAAATGTACTGGACTGCGTTGTCCTTCAACTGTAACACGCCGAATTCAAGAGATGGTCTCAGGAAAACGTGATTCCCCTCGGAGAAACTTTTCAGGGTTCTTCAATGCGACCTGTTACAAAGTTCGTTAAAAACGTTCGACTCGACGCCGTGAAATTATTGAACAAATTGTTACCTTTTCCCGAAGGAGTTCAAACACCCGACAAGGAGCAAGCAACTTCATTAGCGTTCTTACACCGGAACTGCGTCGAATTTTATTTATATATAATTATTTATAGAGAGCACGGTAAATATTCGTCTGTATATATACAGTTTCACAAACGAGTCCTAATCATTTAAAGCCTCGAGCTGTTTACCGTTGTTGTTTGGCCAGAGTAATATTACGATCGCATCGTGTTTAATCAAGAATCTTTTTCCCCATTTCCTATATTTACCCGTCTCTTCAGGCGGCCGACGCACGTTATTGGACTTCTCCAAGTAGCCATAAATAGTGTTCGTTTTGTAAAAAATCGTACTCGACCGAATTCGATAAACACGAGAGAAAACTTTGTTGGCCGATTCGATATTCCGAGTTCCTCCGAGGCTACGAGTAACTCCATCGGCGGGCGCGAGAGGGCAGGTTTGGGAAACGCGGGTCGAAGCTTTATTTTTCGAGGGGAAGAAACTTTGTCCGACGAAGGGACAACGGGAGAGGCCAGGAACAACGCGCGAGATCCGAACTGGATCGATCGCGCCGTTTTAAATTCAGCCTGCGCGGTTGGGAATCGCGGAGTCGGCTCCCGGAATCGTTCGCGAATCGAATTGACTTCGATTCGTATGCCGATTCTTTCCCTTTGACTTCTCCCCGATCTATTTGTCGAACCTCCGAGTGTTTTCATTGCGTCACGTCGAATCGGGACGAGAACGGTCGGGCATCGACCATTATTTCAGATCGTCGACCGACACAAACGCATGGTTCGACAATTATAAATAAATTATTGCCGAGCGATTTTATTTTATTTTATTTTATTTTATTTATTTACGGGTCCATTGGCCCTTTACAAGTACTGGTGATATAAAGAGCAGAACAAAAAAAGAAAAGAAAGATTTACATACTCCGAAAACTTCATGAGTGAAAAAAAACACAAAAAAAGAAAAAAAATAAAATGAAATGAAATGAAATGACGGCTATAAGAAGGATAAATAGAAGTATCCTGAGATAAGGTTTTCATATATTATGCGCTAAAAAATAAGCGCGAAGCTTTCTTCTTATGACATAGCTGGAATCGTTAAAAATGTCAAATAAGTGATTGAATCTGTTGGCTTTAGAAATTACCCTGCTGACGACACTGGAATGACCAAAACGCGAAGTGAATCTTTCTGGACAGAAGGTTTTATTATTATAAGACTTTATTAGAAAATAATTTTAGCCGCTCTCATAAAATTGCGGAAGGCACGATGAGCAGTATTAGTTGCGAAAGTTTCTTTGGGTAAGGTGGAATTGAAAGGCTCTGGAGGAGGGAACTAGGACGACGAATGCCCGAAGGAATTTCTTCTCTTTCGTTGTTCCTCGTAACTTAGGCATGCCAAATCAGGAAGGTCCCCGAAAATTATGAAGTTGTTTTCCCAGGACGAACTACTAGAGCTTTTCGTGCTCGGGGGGTGACGGGGCGGGGGTAGCGCGCGTCGGACCGAATTTACGATGCGAGTAAGACTTCTTTGGAACACGCCCCAGGGGTAAATTATTTCTCCTCGGGGCTACCATTGCTTCCCGACGTTGCTCAGCTACATACATATACGTATGTATACATTTTCCTACGTCTTAGGACGAGCATCAGGTTCCAACAAAAACCTAATAAAATTATTAATTAAGCGTATCGCGATAAGAGATTCGATGTGGGACCGTTATATCAGATTAAAATTGAGAAGAACGTTCGAAGACACCATTTATTAATCTTGAGCAGAGAATGGGAAATATTAATGTCCGACTCGTGGCCGGACTTTCGATACGATCGGAAGAATATTGATATACGCGATTAAATATTTATGCGTAACAACGGAATAATTTCCTTGGAAAGAGGATCGAACGAATTAGAAGTGTATGAAACAGTAATGGATAGGAATTCGCGACTTAATTGATTCTCGGTTTTAATTAAAACATCCTTGTTCGGGGGATCTTATTTGTAATAATTAAAACAAGGATTCGATTGTTCCGTTTACAACGTAGTTCATTATTGATAATCAGAATTCTGGAAAAAGATTCAGTGAAGCACGAACGATTTAATAATAATATATATCGTTGCTCGAGCTTCGCGAATGCGTAAAAAATGTACATGTGAGACGAGAGAATAAATAGAACGTTTTATGCGAGAACGGAGTCTTGGTGGATATTATGTGCAGTTTATCAATGAGTCGGGAATTCAATTTCAGAAGCCCGCTGTACTAAAAACGTCTCGAGAACAATTTGCGTCCCGACCGGCTAAAAGCTTCTCCCCGTTCTTTATCAATGTCGAACGTTTCCGTCGTTCTCGCAGCTGCATACTAATCGCATCAGCGTTTCGAGAGGCAAACGATATTAGATAATAGAGGAGACGACGACGCGACGGCTGCCGGAACACTGGAGAGCGGGGCCGAAGGTTCGGCAGATCGGCGAGGGACGATTTTCACGAGCGAATTGACGCGAGTATCGAGACACAATTGAGCGTAGCGACAATTATTACGGCCCCTCCGTCGAGCCAATTCGATCGGTCTTACCGCCCATTCCGGCAACATTTCCCCCCTTTTCTTTCCCCCGCGCTTCTGGGACAGTGTAATTGAAGACGTCGAATATCCGTCGAATCGAATCGATTTGGGACACATTCGGGAGCAGGTATCGAGGAGCAGGAATGAAATTCGGTGCAAAAGCTCGGTTTTGTAATTAAAATCTATGGAGCGGCTCGAAAATAGTGAAAAGGTAACCAGAGACTTTTTTCGGTGAGAGCCGATCGGTCTCGGGCTCGTTCGAGATAATTAGGTGAAAACCGCGGCCGGGCATTTAGCCAGACCGTTGCCCTCGGAATTAGTTTAAAATACGGCCTCTAATTGGCAGGGGCGGTGCTCGATCCGGCCGACGGTTTGCCCCGTAATTTGTTTCGATCCTGATTAACCCGGCGCGTCGCTCGGGATCTGTTTCTGGTTTCTGATTTAATCGATTAATCGAGCGGAGTGCTTAAAATCGAAACCGTGCCGATTCACGGCGAGGAAAACGCGCCGTACGAGTCTGAAGCGGCGACCGATTTCCTATAGGCGTATCGACGCTCGATCCTTGTTTACGGCGCTCGTTACGAGATTTCGTCCAACTCTCTAAATCCACTTTCCCCGGGCAAATATCGTTCAAGAAAACCCACTCGGGAAGTTCCTTGGCGCGAGTCCAGGGGATAAAACCGACGCCTCCGCGCTTTATATTCATTATTCCCGTATATCAAAACTGAGATTCGAACAAAAAAAAAGAGCGGAGTGGGCATTTCCATAGGCCCGGCAGGAGCCGCGTCGGAAGCCGCGCCGACAGATACATATTTATTTCGAACGGAAATCCGCGGAGTCCGGCTACTGTCGCTCGTACGTCATGTATGTTCCCGTCGCGCGGGAACGACCGTCAACGACGAGCAGACGCGCCACGAAGTGGCGTGTATTTATGAACCTCGCTTTGTTCGCGACGCGACTATCACCGTTAATAACGTTGCGTTTAATTTATAACATTAGAATTTATGATAAAAAGCGGGAATTTTAGAAATTCCACCGACCCTTCTTTCTACGGATATGTAAAAGGAAAAAAAATATTATGAGAGGATATCGAAGTCGAAATAGTGCGTCTATCTTGAATGCCGTCGTCCATCTCTTGAAACCCCAGAGGGCACGGAATAGCAGAGGAGAAAAATTGCAGAGCGAACGAAAGGAGAGGGCGATGCGTGCGCGCAAAAATAAAAGAGAGAGAGGGTCGATCGGGGTTTCCACCCCCTCTGCCGTTTACCCTCCGCGCCCGGACGCTCTCCCGTGTCGATGTCACGAGTAACGAGTGTCGCGGTGCAGACTGCATTAGTACCTCGCAGGGGGGATACTAAAAAATAACGACGAAACGAGACCGGCAGGGGAGAGGAGGGGTCGGACGGACGGCATCGATCGATGCCGCCTGATACATTGTTTTCGGATAAGAAGCGGGGTAGCTTCGATAAAATAGTGCGTGGCACCTCTGTCTACGACGCGCGTGATATATCGTCGTAGGACGCGTGCCCGTTTAAACGAGAGGGACGCATAAATGATATATGCGTCGGCTCGTTTTTGTCTTATGTCTGCCGGTGCTCTATTGGACGGGTCTCGATTCCGTTTTTCCGATCCGCGGATAATCTTCGCGCGGCTACGCGATAAAGCGATTAATAATAACGTTCGTACGCGATAAAACCAGCGGCTATGGATCGGCGAGAGTCGGGCCGTAATGGATGAATTGTACACGACGGCTCGGCCGATCGTCGTCGCGTGATGGATAGACTCGTCTGACCGCGACCCGACTCGTTCTACTCGCCGCGCCCCGTGTCGCGCCAATGCTCTGCGCATTCTACTTCACGCCGCCTTCACGATTTTCAATGCTTCCGCGACAACTGTTTAATACAGGGAATGCCCGAGTTTGTCTATTTATTACGTCGAATCGGGTAAAAATAATCTGATCTACGCTTCGGCGTGATCTAGATCTTTTTCTCGATTAACCCGATCGCGTCGACGTGCGACCGAGAAATACAAAAAAAGACAAATAGAAAAGCGACCTAGGAAAAAAGTTTTTCCATGCCGCGAACATTGGCAAACATATCCCGGGCACGAGTATCCCTTCGACGGGAATGGCCGGGGGTCGTATGGCTTGGCCAAACACGACCCCGGAGAGAGCCGACCAGTCGGCAATCTCCGAAAACAAAATTTCCCCAGCTGGCCTGTAACGCGACCGAACGTTGTTCGGGCAGCTAGCCGTCGGCCTCGATTATCGATTATGAAATAGCAGCAGATAAAGCAAACGGGAGAGACTACCGTCCCCTCCCTCGCGCGCGCGTCGCCCGAACACGCGCGTACAGGTGCGCCGATTGACTTTCCGATTATCGGATGACAGACGCACGCATACGAACGCGTGTCGGACGACTTGCGCACCCCTTTTGCCACGCCGTCCGTCCGCGTTACCCGCGACCGCCGTGTTCTCGGTATACACGGGACTTATGTATGTTCTATGATGTCGTACTCTTCGCTCGTCGCTTTGTCCATCTATTACGCTTCGTGCGTGCGTCTTCGATTTGCGTCGCCCTTACCTGTTGTCGAAGTCGTGATCGGATCCGGAATCTTCGAGCTATTGAGACTCCTTTTATCTCGCTTCGACCAGTGCAATACGCATCCACCTTTGATAATCATCGGCGTAAGTTCAATTTTATAAACGCACGAATGCCGCAGTCCGCTGATTAGTCACGTCGCCTCCAAGATTCGACTTTCCTTTCTGGAGATTTAGTGTCTACTTTCTTGGGTAGGTTCGCGCGGCGGACCGGTAATACCCAGCAGTCGGCGAGGCTAGGCCAGCCATCGCGTTGCATTAGCCGGCCATTATTGCACGATTATCCAAGAATCAGGTGAACAGGCTTTGGCTCGAGATCCCCGTTTAAACCGGCTCGCGTTAAATCCATCCCCGGTTACGTCCCGACATTTTCTCCTGTGCTCCCGTCGACAGACGGATCTCCACGGGGCGCAATCTTTACGAATTACTTCGATTAATTTCGCTTTATTAAACGTTAACGCGCGGTTTAACGTTTCTTTTTTTCGATTAGAGATGACTCATTAGCCGCGAATTATCGCGCGAACGGCTCTCGGGGCATCTTGAACGCGGATTAAATCGAATTAAGATCAAGGACGTTCAGACACGCGGTTACTCGCGCCGTGATTAAGTGGAACGAGTTTTATGTAGACTCGTTAACGCCGAGACGTTTCTTTTTCGCTCTCTCCCGATGCGAAACGCCTCTCGTTACAGTTCCCGTCCCGATCGAATGGAAAAAAAGAGTTTTGACATTCCCACGGAATCGTTTGATTATCGCCGGGCAAAACGAATCGGAAGAGGAAGCCTTTCCGATACAAATGATATTCCGGCGCGCCGCGCGACACGACGAAAAAGGAACCAATTTTCTCGCGTTTCGCGCGAAACGCTAACGAGACCAAGTTTTTCCAACTGCGACGATACAATCGTTTTTACCCGGACGGAAAACAAGCGTCTCTCGGCGCGGCGCCTCGCGTAAAAATGAATACAAAGTGCAAAAACTTGTTTCCATGACCAGAGGAAATTGTCTATAGGAAAGTATCGTTTACTCTCTGGGAAATTACTCGATATTCTGTTTGATCCAACCGTTCCTTCCTTCCTTTTTCCATTTTATTTATCACGAACCAAACGATTACTACTTCTCGTGTTCGGAGACGAACAGTTTCTGCAATTTTGCTCTGGCTCCTTTTAATTGCGAGCCGATTCGTTCGAGTGTACACACTTTATTCGATTGGAGACGAGCAGCTCCGCGATGTTCTTGCCCAGCATGGAGTAGAGCGTCTCCACGAACACCAGCACCTTCGGGTCGGTTCTCAAACGTGCCTCGCTGCGGTGATCCGGCGCTGAGGGTAACCTGGTCGCTCCCCTCAACGTCGAACACCTGATCGCTGGCTCTGGCCTCGTGTCCCGATGGATCAAACTGTAACACAAGTCGATTCGACACGATATTAGTAATAAAACAAAATGTGTAAATAAATTAATGAAAATTTAATCGGGAATGGACAAATCGACGAACTTTATGAAAAATACTATTTTTCTAAACGTATTTGCGTAAAAGATTGTCGACGACTCATCGATCGAGTTCGCGTTTGACTTTCGTTATCTCGAGGGGCAGACGTTTTTCTCGACGTAACTAGAAGACGAGATAACGTCGTTGGTAGCGTCGAAAGCGGAGCGGATTGCTCCACTTGGCATGAATCGGACGGCATTTTTACGATTACCGATAATCCCACTGTGTGTCTCAAAGAGCCGAGGCAAAAGGAGATTCGTCTCAAGGAGGAGAGGTACGACGAACGAATTCTTTCATCGGAATCGCCGTAACCCGAGGCCTCCCGGGAAGCTTTTAAGGAATGCCCGACCCTTTTCAGCTTTCCATCTTCAAAGCGATCCTTTCATCCATAATCCTATTGCATAGGTGGAATTAACGTTCCTCTGATATACCTTTGCGGGCATCGCGAATCGCGGATCCTTTTAATATGCAGATCCCCCGTTTGACATTCGAGTTCAACGATTATCGTCGCAGCCGATCGAACGCCGATACGTCCGACCGGGAGAGATTTAATTAATATCGGAATTTATAGCAAAACTGAGAGATATTTCGATGAAAAAGTCGACGTCAAACGTTTAACGAACGTCGGCCGTGTTAACGCGAGAACGAAACGTGCGTAAAGAATTTACGGTTTCTCTCGCTCTCGTTCGGAATCGGCCGGAAAAGTTACCCGTTTACCGGTTTCGCAGGCTTAACGCGCGCGCGGGAGAGCACGACCCGGTTTCCGGTCGCAATTTGCCAGCCAAAACTCGTCTTGATGTACGTGACCGGCGGCGTAATATCGCGCTGTTTGCTCTCGTAATACCGGAGGTCCGGTTTATCGATCACGGTCTCGGGCCGCGTGCGACTTTGTGGCGAGCGCGCGGTCGACGGTCAATGCCGGTTTATCGGGCCGAAGTCTCCGGGACCCGACGACGCGTTAATTCCGTCCCGCATAATGCACCGACCCCTTCGCCGCCCACGCGATAAGTACTCGAGATGCCACCGAACGGCCCGTTACGCTTCGCTAAGTAAGTCGCGTCCGCCCTTCGCCGAGATCAACAGATGCCATTTCGCTCGCTTAGATCGAGCCTTAGGAAAACGTTCTCACCTATTTCTATGCAATTTCATACCGCGGTTCGTTAAACGTTTCTATTTATGACGTTCCCCGACGAGCGACCGGTGGAAGAAGCGAGTGAAGCGTCGTTGAAATTAATTTTGAACGAACGAACGAACGCGAGACAGATTTTGCATAGGGGAGGATATCGGTCCCCGGAAACTGGACTTCCGGCCAACGGAATCGAATCGAATAGGCCGCAGGGGTGGAATCTGCGTCCATAATCGCCGGTATGAAATTCAAATCGAATCTTTTGTGCGCCGCAGTCCGCGAACTTCCCGGCAAACTTTTCCCTTGAAAGGAAACGCCGTGGAAAAGTATGCGGCATACACTTCGCCGGCTACCGTTCGTCGAACTTCGGATACTTCAAGTATTTCGGTCGTTTCTTATCGGTGAAATTATACGCGAATAAAATAAGAAAAATTCTTAACGATCGGCCAAATATTCGTGACTATTCTCCTCGACATCAAGTATTATACGAGATTTTCGCATTGGGAGTAGAATTGACCGACGCGACACGAGTCACGCACAAAAGCCGTATAAAACTTTTTTTTATCAAATCAAACGATAATCGAATTCTTTACGCGATCTTTGGACGCGACTAATAAATGTTTGCGCGACTCGATGGCGGGTAAACTCGATTAAGGAGGAGGTTAGCCGGATAAAAGCGTGGCCGGAAAGATTCACGGCGCGTGTTCGGCGTGTAAGCCTTCGAGTAGGCAGGGGCTAATCTGGTCCGAGGGTGATACGGAGCCGTCGTCCTATCGTGCATCACACGCCGTTTCTACGTGCATCGAGTAAGCCTATTAGCGCGCGGGCTTATTAGTGGACGCGGATGTCGCCTGACCCGAATTCCAACTTCCTATTGCCACGATACAAGCTCGGAATGCCCTTAATATGAATTTACGATAACGCGATTACGATAATGCGCGAAGTAGACCGGACACTTAAACCAATGGATCGCGGATTCTATCGATGAGTCGCGCCGAGACGAATATTCGTTAAGCGGCGCGCGCAAGCTCTGAAGCCCGGCCGGAAGCTCTTTATTATGTTCGATCATCGATCGCTGCCGCTTTCGAACTTAATTGACATTATCTTGCTACATTACCCTCACCGTTTGCTCCTTCAGCCTCCGGCAATTTAAAAAAGAATCGACTCGAACGTAAGAAGATTGACACCAATATTCTCAAGCCGATTGGACGAAAATTGCAAACAAATCGTATTACATTGATTATCGGTAAGATTTGCGCGGTGAGTCGATCATAAGTATTTCACCGACTACAGAAAGAAGCTCTGGTTGCTGCACGGGCGTCGCCTCTCGGAATAGTAAGTAGCCGTTCCGCGGCCGAAGTAACGAATGACCGGAATTATTCAACGCTTTGTTCGCAGATTCAACGTTTTAAGCTAACAACATCGACCTCAATGGTATGATTACTTAAGGTGGTACATCAACGGAACACCCGTTTCACCGAGGTTGCATCAACAGCCCCGTAAATCTCCGGGCAAGAGTTTCCCTCCTCCGGCTTGCTCTCGCGTTCCTCGTTAACTTTGCAACCCCTTGTCAATTATTACAGAGCGCGGCAACCGAGTCGACGGCCAATTTTACCCCGATCCTCCCTCGTTCTCACACGTTTTTCCGTCCCCGTCGATATCCACTGTACTCGGCTGCTTAAACCGACGCCCGGCGCCATCAAATCATTTTTATACATTTTTTTAACGGTAAAAGAAAATATTTATCCGTGCTTCAAAGTCCGAGCTTTCCCTGGCTCTCGGTATGCGTAAAAAGGAAAGCGAGACGTCGGCTTATTTATAGAAGTCAGAGAACCCCGGGAGTGGAGCTTCTCGCTAGATCGTGCCTCCTCTCGAGTTAATGGAATGCGGCAAGCGTCGAGTATGAGTTATGTCCAAGCTCGTTTCTCACTACGATCTTCCGAGACAGTCGCTCCTAGAGCTCGATAGAACGCAGCTACAAACGGTAGATCGACTGTGAGTCTATGAAGCGCGGGCTCTGTCGTTTTCATAAAATTCCTACTCTCTTATTTAAACTCTTAATGGGTGGGACGAGAGAACACGGTAAACGAGCATTTATGAGCGCGAGTTTAAATGGTCTGGGAGTCAATTGGTCGAAATCAAGCGGATTCGCGTTCGTCAACCTCGGATCCGTCTTCGAGGCTTCCCTCGTTAGGCTTCGTCTATTTCTACCATCCGCAAGATCATTATGCCGATTGGCTCGTGACCTGAATATGTATACCGGCTGCCACGCGTATCTTTATGCTTATTCACCGAGTTATCGCGCCTCGCTTCATTGTCACCTAGCCTCGACAATTAGACAACGCTTTTTCTACAATATTCAAGCGTCCTTATTACTTCGAATATTTCATCGTGAATTATTGATTTCGTTACGACGAATNACGGTAAACGAGCATTTATGAGCGCGAGTTTAAATGGTCTGGGAGTCAATTGGTCGAAATCAAGCGGATTCGCGTTCGTCAACCTCGGATCCGTCTTCGAGGCTTCCCTCGTTAGGCTTCGTCTATTTCTACCATCCGCAAGATCATTATGCCGATTGGCTCGTGACCTGAATATGTATACCGGCTGCCACGCGTATCTTTATGCTTATTCACCGAGTTATCGCGCCTCGCTTCATTGTCACCTAGCCTCGACAATTAGACAACGCTTTTTCTACAATATTCAAGCGTCCTTATTACTTCGAATATTTCATCGTGAATTATTGATTTCGTTACGACGAATATATCTGATTCGAAAAACTGAACGATCTTATAATAAATGCTAAATTTAGATGCTATAAAACATAAGTGTACATAAAAAAGGTCGTATTAGAATTCCTCCGTGTCGTTTGGCTGTGAGCCGTGGAAAACTGCATATGAAATCCTGTTTTCGTTCGCTTTTGTCGCGGCCAATCGCCGCGACGGCTTTTACGAGTGTCTCGCGAATTCCAGCCTCTATCGGTCGCGATCGCGTTGTTTCTGCGCTTGAAAAAGGGGCCGCGCAGTCGCGCGCGAGGGTGAACGAACTTCGCACGCGGAAAGATATACTGTTACGGTCACGAAACGCGATATACGCAATTCGTTCGGCTTTAATGCCCACCGAGAGCCATGCTTAACCCTTCCATAAAACCAATTGTGGCAAAAAGATATAAAACGTGCGACGCGTATCGCGATCATCGTTTAAAGATCGCAAGAGCCTTTATACGTAACCGGGTCACGGTCTCTCGCTTCTCGAGGGCTATTGTCCGGGGCTGACAGCGTCTCAAGGCTCGTACGACACAGAAAAACGATAAATCTATGCGTTTAATTATTTAATTAAAGACGTGAAAAAAAGAGATTGTTGAAGCGTAAAACCGGGGGAAGGTTTTAATAAGTATCGTCTCTCATTCCGTTGCGCAACGACCAAAGTTTTTCCGACGGGAAAAAATACTTCCGACAACGATGCTTCACTAGCAAATTACCGGAAGTACCGCAGGAACTTGCCTCTCTGTTCGCGAATCGGCTCGCTATCCGCTTTTTTCGTTAGATCAGTTCCCGGGTCTTTTCTTCTTTTTCGTATTTTTTCCCCTTTTACTTCTGGCGTCGATAGCCGTTCGCCAGGAAACGTGAACGTCGACTCGCGAGCTTCTATAGCCCCAGGTTCGGGAGCAAATGGCGCCAACGCACGCGAATCCACGGCGCCAGGTGCGATAAAAGCCTGACCGGACTCTCTCTCTCTCTCTCTTTCTCCTCTGACTACGAGCCTCGGGACTTTGATACATAATGGAGTCATAAATCTGTCGATTCTCTGGGGAACGACTAACGCGAAACCTCGATAAACTTCTTTCCTACCGTTCGAAAAGACAAGAATCGCATGTTCCATCGGCCGTTATTGCCAGCCCGGTTTTACTATTCGCGTGAAACAATAATTCACAATAATCCCCGATGAGATTCGCTATCTAAAACGTCTGAACGCAAACGAGAGAGAGAGAGAGAGAGAGACCATGGAAACGCTTTAAACCCTGGACGATAACGCGGGCCATCGTTATCGGGTCGAAATTCGGCGTCAGGGCCCCGGCGGATGTTTGGGCCTGGCAGAGGCGCGTTTGACTTGCGGTCATAATCCACGAGGACCGAAAATGACCGGTCGCGCTCGGTAATTCGAGTGCCGGTCGACAATTCGGCCGCACCGGGGGTTAATTCGATCTTTTGTCGAGCGGACCCTCCACCCTCTCGCGTCGGATCCACTGGCCTAGCAATTCCGGATCGCGCATCGCCCGTTAATTCGGTTGCCAACTCCGCGGATCGCCTCGATCGGCGCATTTTCGTATACGCCACTGGCTCGAGTTATTCGATTAGGGCATTTGATCGGCTAGTCGAATTACTTCGCTATTTGCACAGGCTTAATCNATCGCGCAACGCCCGTTAATTCGGTTGCCAACTCCGCGGATCGCCTCGATCGGCGCATTTTCGTATACGCCACTGGCTCGAGTTATTCGATTACGGCATTTGATCGGCTAGTCGAATTACTTCGCTATTTGCACAGGCTTAATCGGTGATCAGCCTTCGGAATTTATCTGCCGCCGTTCACGCGAACAAAAGAGACCGTCACACGAACGCGGTGGTCCAACGCCATCTCGAATTGGTTTTAGACCGTCCGTAACTCGCGTCCCTTATTTATGCACACGTCCTTTAGAAATATACTGCTGTTCGACGCGCGCGTCTCGCGACGCAATNTCGCGGTGGTCCAACGCTATCTCGAATTGGTTTTAGACCGTCCGTAACTCGCGTCCCTTATTTATGCACGCGTCCTTTAGAAATATACTGCTGTTCGACGCGCGCGTCTCGCGACGCAATTGCGTTCCAACTTCGAGAGCCCGGAAAACGCGAATTTAATATACTTCGGATCGAATCAGTGTTTCTCGAAGTTTGGATTGAAATATTTCATAGGAAAGCTGCTCTCTGATCCTCGACCGGCGTGTGCTCTATCGCGAGACCCGTTCCCCGCCGAGGAGCCAATAACCTCCGGAACCACGGTGCCTACCTACCGAGAGAGAGTCGAGTTCAATTCCTGTGTCACAGCGGGCGAGATTTTCACGCCGCCCCCGAAGAGCAACGGGAAAGAGAAGATTTGCAGAAGAAGAAAATCGAAAGAGGTGGAACGGCGAAATTTGCGGAATGGAAAATGGGAGTGGAGCCGGGATCGCGCGGAAACGAGACGGGGAAGAGGAGATCGAGGGTGGTCGCGACTTCCCCGAACAAGTAATTTCTGTCGCCACGAAATCAGTTTCGCCGGACGTCCGTAAATTGCCGGATGCCGGGGGGCCACCCTTCTCGACGAGCTATCCACCCTTCCCCTCGACCCGCCAGAGAGTTTGATCCTGCCCTTCGCTCCTTTTTTTTTTTATCTCGCCCCGAACGGGCGTTGATTTTCGGCTAAAAGCTCGTCCGTCACGTTCCTTTGATCGAGAAACGATGCCAGATCGGGCAGAGCAGGAACGCGGAGCAAAAGAGCCCTAGACGTCCTCTCTCCCGCTTTATACATTCATTATTTCCTCGCAAATTGATTTTCTTTTTTTTAACCGAATATCGTCCACCTTTCTGCCGAGTGTTAAAAGGATATAAACGATACGAGGGGCGACGGGGGAGGGAAGAGCATTTTGCTGCAACGTTTATTTCGTCCAATTACATTTGGCAGCTGCGCCGAAGCTCACCGGGACGCGGCTACCAGCCCGGATTGTACCTACCGGCTTGTTTATAGACTTCCATATATCAGCCTTACGAGCACTTAACAGAAAGAAATGGTCGCAATCTTTCCTCTTTAATTCAGTCACTTAACCGTCGCTTATATTCGCCTACCAGCGACAGAGGGATTTTCCTGGAACGTCGATTAAGTCTCGACCGATGAAACTAGCCGGAACTCCAGCCGCTCGCGCGCCATCGTCAAATTCTTTCGTTACCGAATCTACGCTTACAAGTTTCTCGATATCCTCCACTAGATTTTATACAAAAATTTGGCGTGCAGAAAAAGGCGAACGTGTGTATAATGTACGTACGCTTTGCTCTTGAAAAATAAAAGGATTTAATATTGGCAAAGGAACCGATAACCGAACGCAGTTCTGGCGGGATTGAAACGAGGATCATAAATCAAACTTGAGAAATAGGTCGGATCGATTGAAGAAAATTAATCGTGGAAGACAATTGGTTGAAAAGATTTTTGTGCGCGTGCATCGGACTGCCGTCAAGACCGGAACGTGGCCATATTCCGGTTACCGGCACATCGGCCGGGATTCAACGACAGAAACGTTATTAACGCCCGCGGTTTGCACGAGATGTATCAAAGTCGGAGCGCAATTAATACGTCCTCAAAGGGCGCGGCAGCCACACTGGAACGCCGGCAATTCCTGAGCTCTAAGACGCGTTATATCAGAGGGAGAGCGAAAGGGGATGGGAGGGAGAGAGATGAGATCCGAATATCCAATGGTGAACAATTAGATAGAAACACTAATGACGCAGTAGACTCTGGAATTCCGCTTTGGCAAAATTACGACCACGATCTCTTAATGCCGACAAGCCAAACCTATACCAGTGTTCACGAGAGTCCAGTACCGTTTCGCGCAGTTTAAAAAGTGGTAGGAATCGCAGCCAACGTTTCAGGCCTCACAGATAAGGCCTCATTATGCATAGATAAACAAGAGGTGCGAATGGGATTGCATTGAGAAATGATAAATGTGGAGGGGGAATGTGCAGAACGATCAAAAACTGAACTGTGCCCAGTACTGGACTCCCGTGGATGCTGGTATATTTCCTTTGACCGACACAGAATGCAATAAAAATTGACACCGCGAGCGAGTCCTCGTATACGAATNCTTAAAAAGTGGTAGGAATCGCAGCGAACGTTTCAGGCCTCACAGATAAGGCCTCATTATGCATAGATAAACAAGAGGTGCGAATGGGATTGCATTGAGAAATGATAAATGGGAGGGGGAATGTGCAGAACGATCAAAAACTGAACTGTGCCCAGTACTGGACTCCCGTGGATGCTGGTATATTTCCTTTGACCGACACAGAATGCAATAAAAATTGACACCGCGAGCGAGTCCTCGTATACGAATTTGACGTTCGCTCGTGCAAGCTGTAGTTTTACGAACGAAAAACGATGCCGCACGATTTCGCAGTCGGTGCGTCGAGCGACGCGATGGCTAATCGAAAGGACGTAGAATTCTGGTTTGTTGTGATCCGTCGTTTAAGGGAACGAGAGGGGAGATCTCTCAATGTGCGAGACGTTGGCCTAAGCTTCTTTTCCGCGACGCTGCAAGCGGATTAGCGTCGAAAAGAATTACCCGGCTGATCTCCGTGAAACCTTGCACACCGCTGCCCGTCTCCCTTTATCTCTCGCGACGCGTCGCGACGCCCGTCCGGGTTTTTAAACGGACGGCCGCGTGTAATCTTTAAGCGACTCGGTAAACAGCGAAATAAATTAACGAGATCGGCCGGCTGATTTTATTCTCGCCGTGATTCTCTCCACGCGTCCAACGCGACGCGCGCGCGCGCGCGCGGAAATCGTATGAAATAAAAAGCTCCTTTTACTCTGCGACCGATGNGTGATCCGTCGTTTAAGGGAACGAGAGGGGAGATCTCTCAATGTGCGAGACGTTGGCCTAAGCTTCTTTTCCGCGACGCTGCAAGCGGATTAGCGTCGAAAAGAATTACCCGGCTGATCTCCGTGAAACCTTGCACACCGCTGCCCGTCTCCCTTTATCTCTCGCGACGCGTCGCGACGCCCGTCCGGGTTTTTAAACGGACGGCCGCGTGTAATCTTTAAGCGACTCGGTAAACAGCGAAATAAATTAACGAGATCGGCCGGCTGATTTTATTCTCGCCGTGATTCTCTCCACGCGTCCAACGCGACGCGCGCGCGCGCGCGCGGAAATCGTATGAAATAAAAAGCTCCTTTTACTCTGCGACCGATGCTAAAATGATTAAAAGCCGCGCGCGATCGGCGCCCACGACCATTAATCGATCGTTCAAAGAATCCGCTCGTCGTTGCTCGCTCATCGACACCGTGTAACCTATTTACCCCAAATGCATAAATCTCGCGAAGCATCTCGTCTGCGCTTTTTATCGGTCGCTCGACGATTAAAAGCTCTTTTTAATCCTCGGCCCATTCGTTCTAGCTCGGCGACCGAGATCGGCTCGCATCGTCGACCGACTGCTCGATAAGCGTAATTCCAGCGACGTGCCAATAGCGCAAAGTTGCGCTCGAAGAACTGTCTCTCTCTCTCTTTCTCTCTCGCGCTCCCTACGTTAACGTCGATAAAGTGGCTCGACGTACTCGCGATCGACTGCGCCGTTTGAATACGTAAGCACTTAACCGTTGAGCTCGGAACGCGTGGAAAAAATCTTTTCAATTGCGCGCGATACTTTTAAGCGTTAACGTTCTACAAGATCTAACGACGAGGAATAATAAGGAGATTTTCGTTTTCCTAAAGGAGCTACGAAGATCAACGCGCGATCGATCGCGTACGGCCTTCCCGATTCCCGATGCGTCGTTCAAGCTTCGAGAAATGACTTTCGAATTTCGTTAAGTCCGATCGCATAATGGGAACGGTCTATAATTCGTCTCGACTCATCGAGTATATCCTACGTACGCGAACGCGGCACAAAAGAGTTCGTTTCCATCGTCCGCTATTGATCGGAGACGAAAGAAAAGCGGACGAGGCGAAAGTAAAAAGTAAAAATCGGCCGGGGACCAATAATTGAACTCCTAATCAATAGGAAACGATCGCCGGACCGTGATGAGCCGTTCAAGGGAGACGATGCAATTTATACGTACAGAGTCGCGGGCGTCTATCTGCGCCCACACGTTTCCTCCGTCCGCTCGGAACCGTTCGAGCGCAAAGAATTATTGGCTTCCATTTCGGTGCACGATCATAGCCACGGCATCTGTCCGCCGTCCGACAGATTCCTTCCACCCTTAACTGCATCCCCTTTGTGCGCGCGGCCAGTATATCAACGAGATACAATTCCAATTGTATCGAATACTACGGGTCCTCCTAGTTTTTCCCCCCTTAGAGACAAATATTTCGCGTAGCTTTAACATGCTGCCTATTAATAAACGAGACCGGGTCCCCCTTTTTTTACCTAAAATAGTATAATACGTCACGTCGTTTCACTTTAATTTCGAACGGAGTCTGACTTTTTGCCAATTCGTCACATACGCGTCGTTCAGCAAAAAATTAGCCGACGGGGGAGGAAAGAAAATCCTGGCGACCAGAGCACGCAAGATAACGTATTGCATTACTATTGTACGCAATATTTATGGCTGGCGGGCACGACGTGGATCAGGGATTACACAGGATTTTCTAGGCAAGAATTTGCCTATTGTCGGGCTTCGGGAATCCCGTGTTCTTCCAAGTGAAACATCACTTGTATAGTATAAATTCAGCGACGTAAAGAATAATCGTGTACAACTAATGCATTGAAACTCACGTCGAAATACGGGAAATATTTTTTTTCTATATACGCTCCAGAAAATATTAATAGACGACTAAATTCGATGCGTCTTTGAAACAATTGGAAATATATATATATAAAAATATGCGGGGTATGAAAAACGCGTCTGGCAAAAGACCTTTATGCATATTTTCTTGTGAAATTTGCATAATGGATAAAAATGCGCGGTCTAACAATCGGGGAAACAGATGTGCACGGTTGAACGTGGCCGGTATCAGACGGTGCGAATTACGTATCGCTTATTCATCCGTGCGTATCAGGATCGTTGCTCCGCACACATATATTACTGATTATTGCGACGAACCTCGAAGCTCCGGCGGATACGGCGTAGCTGCAGTTCCGGCATCGGGCTCCGCACATTATTTAGCTGCGTCGCGACGAGTGTCAGATAACGCACGCGGGCATTAAATTTACCAGCGCGAAACGTCTCAAGGATTTCGAGCGAACTTCGCCGTTGCTGCCCACAGAAACGCAAAACCAGATTCGCATTCGATTCCGCCGAGTCTACGCCTACTCCACGCGCCGCGCGTTTTTTCTTCCATATCAAATTTTATTGATAACGACGCGCCTGGTCTTGGACAATTCCGCTCGAGAGTATAATATAATGAATTCCATTGAATATATGAAATAATGTACCGAATCTCCTATGGACGTTCAAAGAGACGGAATTAGAGCGAGAGCAAATGATCAAATGATATCTGCGATTTAGATTAGGTTTCTAAGAGCCGCAGATAGTAACCCTTTGAACTCTAGCTAAATGGACGCATATCAAAGACTGCTTAAATAGATCCATGAATAGACAGAATCCCGACGGGATTTAACTGTCATTCCGAATCTCTATCGATCTCTGCTCGAAAGACGGTACGCGCGACACCGAATCCCTATTGAATCTCGCGAATCGGTTATTTTTTTCCCCCGTTCGATACCGACGGGGCTCTTATCGGTCGGGGCTTTATTAACAGACATTCGGGCCCGGTCGGCTCCGTTGACCCGTCGATTTTTCCCTTTTCCCTTATCGGCCGTCGTCCACTGGTTCGAGCAAAACGCCAGGTCGACCTGTCTCGCGGCGCATGACGAATGCTTCTTTTCCACGGTCGGACGGAATTGAGGAAACGCCGCGATACCTCCTAATTCCACGATGATTTAACCTGACCGCTTTCACCACGGTATCCACGGCCCTCTGATTCGTCAAAGTCCACCGAAAGCTTTCAGCGCACGGGACGAGGGCGTTTTCAATGGAGCCGACCCGGTATTAAGGATCTTGTAGCGATGTTTGCGGTCAGAGATATCGGGNTATTGATAACGACGCGCCTGGTCTTGGACAATTCCGCTCGAGAGTATAATATAATGAATTCCATTGAATATATGAAATAATGTACCGAATCTCCTATGGACGTTCAAAGAGACGGAATTAGAGCGAGAGCAAATGATCAAATGATATCTGCGATTTAGATTAGGTTTCTAAGAGCCGCAGATAGTAACCCTTTGAACTCTAGCTAAATGGACGCATATCAAAGACTGCTTAAATAGATCCATGAATAGACAGAATCCCGACGGGATTTAACTGTCATTCCGAATCTCTATCGATCTCTGCTCGAAAGACGGTACGCGCGACACCGAATCCCTATTGAATCTCGCGAATCGGTTATTTTTTTCCCCCGTTCGATACCGACGGGGCTCTTATCGGTCGGGGCTTTATTAACAGACATTCGGGCCCGGTCGGCTCCGTTGACCCGTCGATTTTTCCCTTTTCCCTTATCGGCCGTCGTCCACTGGTTCGAGCAAAACGCCAGGTCGACCTGTCTCGCGGCGCATGACGAATGCTTCTTTTCCACGGTCGGACGGAATTGAGGAAACGCCGCGATACCTCCTAATTCCACGATGATTTAACCTGACCGCTTTCACCACGGTATCCACGGCCCTCTGATTCGTCAAAGTCCACCGAAAGCTTTCAGCGCACGGGACGAGGGCGTTTTCAATGGAGCCGACCCGGTATTAAGGATCTTGTAGCGATGTTTGCGGTCAGAGATATCGGGGACCGGATGGCTGCGACGGTAGTAGACGCATTACGAGCTCGGGATAATTCATCCCGGTGTCGCTTCACGGATACCGTGTCGTTTGCACGCCGATCCAAAACCAGGATTATATCTCTCCACCCAATTTGTTCGTCCATGACTCCCGCTGCTTTATAAGAACAATGTTTTTGCGAAAATACGGTATAAGATCGTTTCGATCCGCTTTGGAGAAATTTATTTATTTATTTATTAAACGGGTTAGGAAACCCTTTAAAGTACAAAAGATAATGATTTGAGCAGTACGGATGACATAAATAATATAAGAGAGCTCCATGAGTAGATAACAAAGAGGGAGATAATAAAATTATAACGACAAGAAATGATCACGTAGCTTACGTCTTATGACAGGTATGGAATCGTTAAAAATGTCAAATAAATGACTGAGTCTATTAGCTTTGGACGTCATCGTTGCCATTACATTTGCGTGCCCAAATCTGGATATAAATCTTTCTTGGTAGAAAGTAGTGGTAGGCCTAAAACAACGCAATGGGACATTGAGCTTGATTTGTTCCAAAAGCATAGGAGAGTCAATATTATTATTTATCAGATTTCTGAGGAATAATATTTCAGAGATAGTCCTTCTACTTTCAAGAGATAGGATATTAAATTTACACATGATGATGTTATAATTGATGATGATGATGTTATAATTGATCTGTGTACCGAAGGGGGGGATTCAGTCATAACAGACAGGTTTCTTAGGAACTCATGTTGTATACTTGATGATGAAATGACGTATCGGTCGGGTCGATTTATTTTTCGAATAGCATTATTACGTTTTGTGTCTCGAACGCGACCGCGTTCGACTTGGCAACAAAAAATTGTGACGATATTTCAGGAGTCATATTTTGGAGTTCGGTCGTAAACCCGGCGGTGCATTAGGGGTTGCGTCGTATCGTTCCGCTTTCGCGACGCGCGGCTATTAATTCTTCGAGAGGGGGTTTATCTGGTTCCCCCCCCTGCACGGGCAGCGGGCGAAGCTGGATTTCGCGTTCGAGGCCTTTGTACACCGGTTCCTCGACGATATTCGTGTTACGCGCGGTATATCTAGCGTAACGGAAATCCTGCGCGCTCGTATACATGCCTCCTCGGTATATTTACACCGGAATCGATGAGAGTTACGAGTTAACATCGCTTGGCCCCGGCGGCGTACGTGCGTACCTGGACTACCGAACGAACGACGGTGCCTACGGAATTAGGCTCGCTTCTCACGCACCATCTCCGGAGCAACAGGACAACGTTAATGGGCGAGCGATCCGCGTGCCACCACATTGTTCCCAAACGGGCCGGACCAGAATGCGCCACGTTATGATTACGTGACCGTCGTATCGTTTACCAAGAGACTGGACAATGAACTGACTCGAAACCCTCGCCATCAAATTCTGATTGACGCGAGAACTTGCGCGGAATCCCGAAGGAAATTGCTTGCACGGGAAGAGATGGTTTCACGATGCAACAATGAAAGAATAAAAGTATCCCGTCGCTGACCGAAGACCGTGGTTTTAACTTTAACCCTTTGGGTACGGATTTATTTGAGAAAATATTTGCATGTGGAACGGATATAATTTTTGGTTTCTTGGAGTTGTATGTAAAAGCAGTACATTTTACGTAAGAATTTATTTATTTCTAAAATATTGGTGACATATGNATGATGATGATGTTATAATTGATCTGTGTACCGAAGGGGGGGATTCAGTCATAACAGACAGGTTTCTTAGGAACTCATGTTGTATACTTGATGATGAAATGACGTATCGGTCGGGTCGATTTATTTTTCGAATAGCATTATTACGTTTTGTGTCTCGAACGCGACCGCGTTCGACTTGGCAACAAAAAATTGTGACGATATTTCAGGAGTCATATTTTGGAGTTCGGTCGTAAACCCGGCGGTGCATTAGGGGTTGCGTCGTATCGTTCCGCTTTCGCGACGCGCGGCTATTAATTCTTCGAGAGGGGGTTTATCTGGTTCCCCCCCCTGCACGGGCAGCGGGCGAAGCTGGATTTCGCGTTCGAGGCCTTTGTACACCGGTTCCTCGACGATATTCGTGTTACGCGCGGTATATCTAGCGTAACGGAAATCCTGCGCGCTCGTATACATGCCTCCTCGGTATATTTACACCGGAATCGATGAGAGTTACGAGTTAACATCGCTTGGCCCCGGCGGCGTACGTGCGTACCTGGACTACCGAACGAACGACGGTGCCTACGGAATTAGGCTCGCTTCTCACGCACCATCTCCGGAGCAACAGGACAACGTTAATGGGCGAGCGATCCGCGTGCCACCACATTGTTCCCAAACGGGCCGGACCAGAATGCGCCACGTTATGATTACGTGACCGTCGTATCGTTTACCAAGAGACTGGACAATGAACTGACTCGAAACCCTCGCCATCAAATTCTGATTGACGCGAGAACTTGCGCGGAATCCCGAAGGAAATTGCTTGCACGGGAAGAGATGGTTTCACGATGCAACAATGAAAGAATAAAAGTATCCCGTCGCTGACCGAAGACCGTGGTTTTAACTTTAACCCTTTGGGTACGGATTTATTTGAGAAAATATTTGCATGTGGAACGGATATAATTTTTGGTTTCTTGGAGTTGTATGTAAAAGCAGTACATTTTACGTAAGAATTTATTTATTTCTAAAATATTGGTGACATATGTGGTATTAAGATGTCTTCAAGTAATTAGAATTGCAAAACAACGTAGTCTCTTTCCTAATATTATGCTTATAACAAACAAAAGTGAATGACGTGTCTCAGACGTCAAATGTACCCAAGGGGTTAATATTAGAATCCGTAGACGACTAACGATATGGCGAATTGTTGATCACGAAATCGTAGGACCCGACACAGTGAATCTGCTGTTCTTTTTTATATCGTGGTCTCCCCAAGTTTTATTTCAATTGTCAATGTAATTTGTAACCGGGAGTTTGACCAATTTAACTGACTCGAAGTTTCAATTAAACGGAGGCAACGCGTAATTGGAAATTAACATGGCTAAGTGTTTCATCGTCGAGAACGTATTAAAAATCGCGGTAAGGCGCGCATAGGCGTGATACATTATTCATCGCGGGTTGTTCGCCAGGCAGAAGTTTGATTATTCCGAGCATCCGTCTTGTCAAGGTAATATAGAGTTGTGTAAACTTGGAGCATAAATGTCTGCCGGAACACGTCGAAATTTTCAACTCTTCCAAGTTTCCCGGAGGCCCGCAGACCCTGCTGTGCAACCGTTTTATCGCCGGGCCTCGAACGAAATTAATGCGACGATTCGTGAACGTGTTTCCGAACTTCGGTAAGAACGGTTTACGTACAGAAAATGTGGCGTCCAAACGGCTCCACGACGACGCGGACGTTTAAAAACAAATTCGGTCGGACCTTGGAAATTGTTCATTTTTATGCGGGAAGAGCGTGCGTCATGCGAGAGGCGCGTGGCCGTCGACGAAGACGACGTCTGAGGTTTAGCGCTGACGACGTAAGAGAAGCGAGGCTTGAATTGACGCTGATTGGGCGTGCGACAAACATCCGGCCGCATTTCGCGTCCCACGGCCACCGGAATGCACTTTGCAACGCGTGTGCAACGAGATCTTTTCACTCCCATTAACTTTACTCCTCTAATTTGAAAGGAAACGTGTAACACGACTTTACGCTCGGATTTACTCGAAATTAAATACGTAGTCGCAACGAGATTATTTTATTGACTAACTAAATAGGGTGATTATTACGTAGTTCTTAATTAACGCGTTAATTACCGTTTACTGTGAGCTATCGTCGACGAATTTCAAGGAAGCTGTGATTCAGAATATTTGCATCGGAACTGCAACGCGGAGAAACAGAGAGTGAAAGCAAGGGAGAGAGAGAGAGAGTTTTGGGGGCACGTCGATGCGAAATTACATGTCAATGTCCACGGGGGAGTATTAGGTTCCGTGATTGACGACGGTTTACTCCGAACCTACAATTGCTCGCAGAACGGTCATAGGTTATCTATTAAGATTGATCCGCGTCGAGGCAAAGCACTATATCAATTAACCGAAAGGCACGCGGCCACCCCGGCACGGATCGACCACGGTGATCAATTATTATCTCGGTTCAGTTCCCAATCAGATACTAAGACTCCGCTACGATTCAACCGATATTAGCTCAAAGAATTTACGAACAGACGATTTACGGATTGAACGAAGAAAAGAAAGACCTTCGCGCCTCGTTGCCGAATTAAAATTTCGACGAAATCGTCCGAATGACAAAAAGTATATCGGTAGATTTGATGACTTCCGGTCGCGAAGCTGGATTCGGCGAGCCTCGAGAGACGGGAAGGAAAACACGATCGTTTGCAAATACCGAGTAATTAACTTCAAAGGCTGGGCAGTAACGTTTGGCTCGTTTCTATATTAACGTGCGCAATTAAGATATAGGTCCCCGAGGAGGAAACCACGGAGTCGAGCAACTGCCAGCAACAATTTGGCGTTACGTAATTACGGACGGCCACGAAATAACGCCGGATTTCCGAGCGACTACCACTCGAGGGGTTTTGCGATCGCCTCGGAGGCCCGTCTTGCCTTACCGGTTACCCGAAACCGAGATTGGGTCCATATCGAGACGAGACGCGTCTGGCCCGTGGGGTTATTCGTCTTCTCGAATTAACTCCGCGACCTAACGACCTAGACCGGTTGCCAAGACCGAGGAAAATTGGGAACGAACAAAGTCTGAATTATGGGAATTGGATAAGATACGGTGCGGCTCGCTATACAAACTACTACACACGTCGAAGTGTATCTAGTAATATTAGATACTGGATAAAAACCCTTGAAAATTGAAAATAAAGTAATTTATTCTCTGAAACTTCGTATGCCCCATTCATTACACGTTATTTATTATGTATGACCAGAAACTTTAGGTAGACGACTGCACGCGCACGGGTGACTTTTAGAACGAAATCTGTCTTAATAACGTCAGCCTCCAATTCGCTTTTAATTCGACCTCATCGATCTAAGTACTTTAACTTTAATGCGAAATTATATTCGCTGAGATAAAGAGCACGCGAGCGGTTCAAAGGGACACAGCGGTAGGTCGCCGATCGTTGGCCGCGATTTTCGATCTCGTATCGCGCAAATAAATCGTTCCCGGGTAATTAGCGAAAGTCTTTGTTACGTCTCCCATTAATTAAGCGTAATAGCTCGTCCCGTGCGTTGCAAACTCGCTATTTATTGCCTCGGACCATGAAATTCCACGTTCACGTTCACCGATCCGCGCCATTTCTCCTCTCCTCGAGACTCGCGACTGACGCGTATATACTGTTATTCAAATTTTCTAATTCAAATTATTTTTGACGCGATACCGACGAACTCGCAATAATACGTCCTCGAGGCTTCAAGCGGTAATAACCGTAATCAATTCATTGTTCTATGATTTGAACGGAACGTTTGTAACTGGATTTCGGCTTTCATCCTTAATTAAAAATTCCAATGTACTACGCATACGCGATATTCTATTCTGCACTATTATGCCGCTGATAAACGATATCGCTTTGTGCACGTTTGCGAGGCGATCGATTACTAATCGGATCGTCGATTTCATTGGGAGCGAGCATCATCAGATCGAATTTAACCGGACAGAAAGATAGGTGGAACTTACCTGGACAGCGGGCTGCTGATGATGTAGTGGGTGTAGTAGAATATGCTCGCGACGGAGACGAGGAGCAACGCCGCGACGCATCGCTTCACCGTCGCCTGTTTGACGACGCAACGCGGACCGACGGCGTTTAACAAGGGAACGCCAGCCTCGACCGCGGAAATCTTGATCACCATCGTCTCTCATCCGACGAACGGCACACCGTTGTGTCTCTCAGATTACGTCCCTCTCACCCGGTGAAAACGCGGACCGTGAATCCTGCCACAGCGCCGCGGCGACCACAAGCGTTCCTCACTTCCGGAAACGAGGACTTCCTCTTCTTCTCTCTGTCGCCGGGCGTCGGCTCTCATAGTCGTCGAACTCTCATCGACCGATCTCTCGCCGTGGATCAAGACGAATAAAGCTTCGCGCCCGTTCGTCCGAGTTTAACGCTGCGGTTCGCGGTGAGACTTCGCGGAATTTTGTTGCGATCAGGAAAGTTTCGCGGCGCTCTTTGACAGGGATTTCGAGGACTCCTTCAGATCGAAAGAACGGGGCCCTGGATCGAATCCGCCTGGCTGCCTTTCGGATGACATCGACGATAGTTCACGGATAAGATCGCCACTTGTTGCGTTTCCACGAGGGCGACGCGATCATTCTGCGACCGTCGCGCGTCCATCGCGCGATCGCCTTTAACCCATTTGGCCGATATATTCTCTTGTTCTCTATTTACACTTCCGGCTCCTTTAACAATCTGTTTTACAAATCCTGCACATCGTGTTTCACTGATTTATGCGAGGGGAGATCAGGCTCTTGGCGAGTCGCGAGGACGCGTCACCATTGCGTAAACAACCGTTTAAAGCGATGAAATTTTTCAAACGTTGAAACCTTCGCTAGATTTTGTTTCCGGTTTTGCCGGGGGTTAAGCTGGTTTTACCGGCGTACCATTTGTTATGGCTCGCGACTGGCCCAAGACGGCGGAGAGCGCTCCTAGACGAGCGCGAGCAAACCTGTTCACTCGTAAATTTCGACCCTCCGTCCCGCCTCTCTCCGGCCAGCTTTCTCCCTCTTGACTTCTGCGTCTCGTTCTTTCTTCTTCCCTGACCTCTTCTCCCCTTCCAGCTGTCAATTAGAGACGATGGAAAGCTGCGATGCTTCCTGGCTGGAACGATTTTCAAAGCGTTACCCCTATCGGCCGTATCGATCTCGTTTCATGCAGCGTCGCCTCTGGATTCCCTCGCCCCGAGACGGGAGTCTGCAACAGTCAACGGTGGAATGTTCATTCGACGACCCGGTGAGAAATATATGTGGCTAGTCGCTTTTGTTTCGTTCGCGTGCGGAAAAATCGATCGTTATTTGTAAGCTAGACTTTAATCCCCTGCGCTCGCGTCGCTCGTAGTTAACCCGTTTGCACTACAGGCAAGTACGAAAAAGAAAGTCCTTATCACTAAATTTTTGTTTATTATACGTAAGTACAAAAATTACTAACAAAAGAACTTCGTGTTTCGGCATTCTGTAATTAAAGATAGAATGAATAATTGTTATACATATAATATTATGACAGTATATTACTATATTATACGTATAATATAAATTATGATAGTGAAATACGACAGCTCCGGTGATAGTGACCCGGAAAATTGAACGTATACGCAAATGGGTTAACTTTCAAGCTACGCAAGACACGGTTTAGCAAAGACTTTAATACACGATATTTCTTTTCTCATAACAGATTTCCAAGCATTTCGTATGCGCTTGGAGTTTAATATTAAAAATGAGCAGAAAGTAAGTTCCACGGTCCATTAAATTGTCTTCCGGGATATAATGAAACGGGGGATGCAAAAATCGGACGCGACTCGACGGTATCGATTCGTTGTCAAAAAACGATGAAACAACGGTAGCGACAAGCGGATAATCGCGGACGCTCGACAACTCCAATTAATCGATCACACTTGCCATTGCGATTCTGCGACCCCCCGTTCGTTCTAATTTTTTCCCGTCGTTCGTACACCGGTCGCGGCAAGAAGTCCATTAATCAACCCCCCGCGCAGTCCTTTGTGTAGCCGGGGGTTCCTATCTCTGTACCGTTACAAAGCGGGTTCCCTTCTAAACTTCCTCCCCGGAGGACAGAGGAGCGATTCGTGCAGAAAAAAGAGCCAGGAAATAAATTGAAAATGATCCGACGGAGGGCGTGGATGGGAATCAAGATAGTTGAAGAAGAATATCGTCCCTCGCGCGTCCCACGGGACCCGACCCAACGAGCGAGGAATACCGACGCCTTTAGCCGCCGGAAAGACAGTTGAATTTAATTAGAAAACGTATGAACCAACGTCTTCGGAGAATGAAGAACGGCCGTGTAGAAAATATAAAGAACGCAGGAGGTGAAAATCCTTATTCCTCCTTTCCGTCTTCCTCGTCGATACGAATCTGCGGTCTACCGGTAACGCTACATCACTGTTTTTTTAATAAACTAACACGATGATTTGGCTCTGAATGAAACCCGGCATCGAATCCAGCCAAATATCGGCGGGTCTATTCGGGCGATGCTTCGTTTCCGAAAACACCGCTTTTTCCCTATACAAATCAACTTCGACCGGGCAACGGATGGCTCTCGACGGAAAAAGTACGCGCACGAACTCGACTAAAAAAAAAGGAGGAAATCCGAGGCAAATGGCAGGGAGGAAAGCGAGCGAGCGAGTGTTCGCGTCGTGTGTGTCGCGTCTGTGCGATGGGGAGAACGTGTGGAGAGGTACCTGCAGCGTACGGAATGCATTTGCAAGATTAAAACGCCATTGAAGTGCATCGAGGTGCCTGTAAATATGCTTGTGGAAGGACGAACGAACGTGGGTCTCCACCGAATGAAATTGGATCCGCGTGATTCCGCTCAAGCCAGACAAACGAACGTTTTCGCCTTCCGCCCCGTTCCTATCTCTCCTCTCTCACTCTGTCTCTCTCTCTCTCTCTCTCTCTCTCTCTCTCTCTCTCTCTCTCTCTCTCTCTCTCCGCCGAGGTTGTACGGACCGGAAGAAAGATGGCTCCATTCGGAGGAATAATCAGGGAAGCTCGCGTAATCATTTCGCGGCGATCGAGCAGTCCCCGACCCTTTCCTCTTTCTGTCTCGCGGCGCAATCTAACCCCGGAGCTCGCAGAGAGCGCACCTATACGTGCGGATCCGCCCTTTAAATCCGCGCACGTGATGCATCCGACTAACGACCCACTCGGGGAGCCAAAACGTGTCTCTTGAATTAAGCACCACGGCCCCCGGACTCCCGTACGTTCCAAGAGGTGGAAGCGATCCCGGAATTACCGCGACGCGATGAATAATTCAGATTACCAAATGTATGGATATATTTGTCTCGCCAATTTTTTTCTCCGACTTCGTCCTGTCCAGAGCCGAAGAAGGGAGCAACGCGTCGTTCCGCGTTTTTCGTCATCGCACATAGAGAAATTTGATTATTTCGAGCAGGAGACGGCTATGAACGAACAGACAAATTGTTCGTCCGAAGGAACGGTCGGTTTTTCCGCGATGGGATACAGAGGAGGGAAACAGTATTTCCGAACGATTTCCCGCTGTCACCGCTATTTCTCACCGAGCGCGACCCGGGGCTTTCCCGTTTCTTTCTCCGCGAGACAAAGAGCCCTGAAATCGACCCCTCCGCAGATCGCGGCCGCCCTTTGGATATTTTTACGCGCTGGGTATATCTGTCGATGGATCCCGATAATTAAACGAACATTTAGCTCAATTGTATTTCTAATCGCGACGTAATCGTATGTCATTCGAATAAATACGTATGTATACATATGTATAGTTGAAGTCTTTTCATTGGCACGTCCACATGTACCCCCTTGGTCCACAAATCGAGCTACAACGACGCCCCGTCCAGCGTTCCCCACCCCGTGTCGAGCAACGGATGATCTCCGGATTGTAAACCCTCCCGCAGGTGCAACCGGAAGCCGGAGGGGTCGGAGAACGCGGAGTGGAAAACGGCACCGCGCACATTCCGACTGCGCGCAAATCGTTTGCCGTGCACGCGATAGACGTGAAATTAAATCCGTTTCTGTTACGCTCTGCCTCCCTTTATTCACCGTACCCGCGATCGTATCCCGGCTTCTGCGTTATAATATTTGTCCGAGTTCTGTCCGTGAGGGCTTTATCATCGCGATTAGTAAACATTCTATTGTACCGTTCCACAAGCGATCCGGTTTACGCGCGCGAACTGTACAAATTTTCGTAGCACTCGAAAGGAAATAGTCGGGGAATTGACTACATGGAAGTACGTAATTAGGTTGGTAGTTAGAAATTTCGATTGCGGTCGAATCCGGATTGGGAAAGCCAGCGAAGAAAGTTTGAAATTGCACACGTGCCGGGGTTGAAATTTGTTTTACACGAAATGTCAGTGTATAGGTGTAGTCGTTAACGAAAAAAAAAAAATAAGACCAGAGCGTTTTTATAATGTCAAACTTTCGGAGGTTTTAAGCTCCGTTTTATTTAAATTGGAAAGAAACTAATCTCGTGGCTCGAATTAGAGGAGATATATTCCACGAGATCACGGTCCCGCGAAATTAACCGGACTGTTTTCTAGTTAGCGAAGTCCTCCTCCCGATAATTCAGCGAACTCGATCCCTGAAACTCAGAAACCAACCCCGAGCATCGAAAACGAGAAAGGTATCGCGACGGCGATAATTGCCCGCTCGGAACCGGCCATAATTCACGCGATGTTCGCGAAATTTCAAAGGAAATGCGGCGGGTCGCCCGCGATCGCTCGAATTACGGGAAAAAACTAATTTCGAATCAGACCTCGACCGCAATTAAACTCCGAAAATTCGCCCGAACCCGCGACAATTATTTTCGACTTTATCTTTGTCGCGATCGAGATTCTAATTAGGACGTCGATTCAGGGGGAAATGAAGGTCGAAATTATTTACAGAACGCGATCGAACGCAGCACGAGAGCACGAGTGCTCATTTTAATCTCTATATTGGATCCCCGTTTTTGTTTTTCTTCGCGCGATGCACTTTGAGATAAATTAACGCGTGAAATATGCAGTACTTCCTTTTTTCGGTGCGAGTAATCCTACGGCAGACGCGGAATTTAATCAGAAAATAAAATCCTGCACTTCGAAGCGGCGCGCTCGCGTACACGCGCGTCCGTGCTCGCCTATCTTTCGATCTAAATATTAGTTTCGTTTGTGAAGCAAACTCGCATAATGTTTCATTTTATACAAGAAAATGCAGCGATACGGCTAAATGTGATTACGTTGCGCCGCGCCAGATGAAAATGTAATATGCAACGCAGCGATTGCAACGCGTTCGTTTCAGCTATGAAAATTACGCTCTATCCTTTTCAATGAATACGGCGAGGAGTACATCGAGCTCTACTAAATTCGTCGACGCGGTTCACGCAAATTTCGGGCATTCGTTTCAGAGAACTCGTTCGATTTTCACGCTGTTCACGAAATCTTTAGATCCCGAATCAACATACGCGAACGCCTTCTAATGAAATTACGTTCGAACGTCTTGGGGGAATCTAAACACCGTTAACACGACTCCTCGTAAAGCTACAAGCGGGGCGAATTGCGTCGTACAATTCCGCGGGACGTCGTCGTAAAGAGGCGCGTCGCGACGCCAATAAAACGGCACGGCTATCGGTCCCCGTCTGCGGAACCGCTGTGAAACGACTACGGCCGGTGACAGATCGGAACCGGGGCTGCGGCCGGGGCCAAAAATATGACTGCGAAATTCCGCCCGGCCACAAACACGCCAACCCTCCAAATTGCGATGTAAACCGAACTGCGGAGGCGGACACCGCGTGCGATAAACGAGGATAATGAAACCGTTCGCAGAGTTTATTAAAAAACTTTCCTTCGATTCTCCTGTTCGAATAGTTTTTGCTAATGTCCTTTAACCGATCGACGATCGACGAGCCGCGGATTCTTGTGAAATGGAACGTCTATAATATAAATTAAAAAGAAATGCATTTGAAGTAGACTTTTTTACCATTTAATGCGAGCATTCTTTATATCTTCTGTAGATATGAATTTATTATAAATGCATCAAGTATGCAAGCTGGTTATTAGTTCCTTTGGAATGAGCGAATCAATTTTGATAAAATAATAGATGGAAATCCGCGTCGTTCTGAAATGGGGCGTTCCAAGTATTCGAAGGGTTTACTTCGGCCTGCGGATGATGCACGCGTCACGCTATAACCTACAATTCCACGGTTATACTTCTAATATAATAACTTCGTAATGTCTGTAATTATCCAGGATAATTTCACTGTCATGTTCCCCGCCTAATGTATGCTTCTCGTTTTATCCCGGTAATGAAAATATCTGCCGCCATCCAGGACGTATTTGTCCGGCCTCATTAGCTTAATGGCCGCAGACGAACGATAGGAAAACCGCCCTTATCCTATTAAGCGATTTAGATAAACCCTTCTTCATAATAAATTAGACTTTTATATAATATAAAACTTTTTGGCACTATCATCAATTTAGAAAATGGAATGCAAAATCGAATCGTTAATCATAGCGTACATCTCGCATTTGACATCGCATATCTATAAATCATGTAAATTATTTTATGTATTCTGTATAAAATCTACTGATCAGATTTAAGAATGCGCTTGGGAGTTTACAAGGGACAAACCGTATGAGAGTTCCTCCGCGTCGCGAAGAGTTTCAATTGCAATAAGTGCCGCGGGAAAAATTGAAAAAACGGGAGGAAAATAGCGAAGGAATGAAAAGTCCTGGTGAAATCTCGCGCAAATAAACTCGTATTCCGAGTGGATGCCACCGAGGCGGCGAGAGTAATAATACAAAAATCCATTCCTGATAAGCTCCGGTCCAAAGAAACCGGGGAAGAAGAGACTTCGTGGCCGGATTGTAAATAAGCCTGTCGCGAAAACGGATAGTTTTTCCATGATTTCAGCGAATAAGAAAGGAAGACGAGCTTCGTTCTTCGTCCCAGATTCAGCGAATTAACGACACGAAAACTTTCTCCGCGTTGTTAATCATAATTCCTAGTTTAAGATAAATCAAAATTGTATACTCGCGGAGCGCGACGCGCCATTAATCGTGCACGAACATTTTTCCATTGAACAGTCGTTCCGACGGTTCTCTTAATTCCAGGGTTAAATCGTTGGGATAATTTTGCGCAAAACGAAGTTCAATGCGAAGGTGGAAGCTGGAGGAGACGCGCGTCGTCGCGACGAGACATTAATTAAACGCGGGGGGCCTCGCGCGCGGTGTCTCGAAATTCGCTGCTCCTCGAGGAACTCGGCCGGGAAGACACTCGAGGCATTCGAAGAGGAACCTCGTCTGCCCTCTCCCTTAAACGCTCCTCGACGAGTTTTTCCGTGTACGAGTGCTATCCGCAATTACGGTCTCATGACCAGTTACGCGAGTCGGCCCGCTTCAAAGAGCGTCGTTCACCGCGTCGTCATTAAGTCGAGTGCGCGACGACGACGCAGGTCTGCCCTGACTAGCGGCGCGTGTGCGCCACTCGCGCGTCCGCGTCGCGACTCCCGGCGTTAATCGCTCGAATGCCCGCGAACACGCGCGGAAGTGAAAAACACGCGCGCCGGCTATTTCACGCTATCTGTCGCCCTGGTTTTCGCCCGCGCCTTCGTTTTTGTCGTCGGGCTTATTAGACCGTGAGCCCGCGCGCCGCGAGTCGAACCTCGTGGACAAATTTCATAAGTCAACGTTTCCGTTGTCTAATTTCGAGAATAAAGATTTCCTATTAATAAAGGAAATTTAGTATCGACTTGACCAGTTAAAATAATGGTTGTAATCGTGGTCGCAACCCAAACTCGCGAATTGCGCATTTCATTATACGCTCTGAATGCAGCCAATGTGTTTCGCTGAATGGGATTTCTTTGGAACACTAATAGACTCGAAACAATAGTTTCGGGATTTTGCTGATAATTCGATATTCCTTCGTGGCCTGATTATTAATTTTCACCTCGTTTGGTGCGCATTATTAACTTCCTCCTGGCGCTGGATCGAATCCATCGGAAACTCTGGAGGATTTAAACGCGTTAGAGGGTCGGCGATAAATTGTTAATCAATCCGATCGGCGCTTTGGCTAATTACGATCGAGGAACGATCCCAGATATGCTCGTCTCGCTTTTCAAATACCATTTTCACGGGTCGTAACTAAACTGAACGAAATACTCTGATTACAATCCTTTAGAAGCTGGATATCATCGAAAACTAATAAATTAATCCTCCGTCGAACAATGCGTTTCAATCTACGTACAAAATGCGTCTGTATTACAGAAACCTAAGTAGCGATACGAACGAGTTTCGTGACAGATGTTAACATCGAATTAACGCGTCAGGTCCGGGCAAGAGTTAACGGCGTTCTAAGGCCTTCGATATCATCGCAATTTCGGCTTACAACCATAATTAACGCGCATCCTGTAGTCTTCGTCGAAACAGGCTTAACTATCCATTATCGACTGCGCCTTCCCGAAAGTTAATAATTAATCCGACAACGACGGGATTCTAATTGGCACAAAGGAATTCTACGAATTCCCTCGGTTCCCCGGAGCAAGTTTTTTAAAAGAGCTTTTTTTTTTAGAAAAAGATGTCTAGTCGGCAATTGCGGGCGGCGAACAATCGAACTTTTGGGTCGGCTCGTCCCCGGAGGAGCGCAACACGATCCGAATCCGGGTCGTAAAAAAGGATCGGATCGGCGTTGTAAGGGATCCTGGAAGCCGTTCGGGGTCGCCGAGCCAAAGTTCGATTCTCGGATGACGGACAGTTCCCTGGCTCGCCATATCCCAGTTCGCTTTACTTTGTCCCGCGGCCTCCACGCCTTTCCGACATTACTTCCTGCCCGCACGTCCACTACAACTCAAGTTTCTTCGTCTTCCCGCCAAGTTTATGGTTTCGGCGAGAGGATCCGCCGTTCCATATCGATCGACCCGACACTTTTCTGCGACGTCGATACCGACGTGGAACGAGACTTCATTATGATCCAGCGAAATGGAAATCGTGTTAATGAAAAATTGTCGCGAGCACCTAAACCGAGTTTTGAATAAAACGTTCGGTTCGCCGAGCGCCGTAGAAAGTAGCCCATAAAATTTAATTAAAAAGTCGTCTCGCCGAGTCCCGCCGAAAGGGGTCGAACAGAGACACCCTTAAAACTTAATTGAAAAACATTTTCAAATACCTCGCGGACGGCCGACAGTTTGAAATTTAATTAGCGATCGTTAAGAATTAATTACAAAACTCTCTCTCTCTCTCCTCCCGATTAGAGCGAGTTTCGACATTTTTTCTTTAGAACGAATCACGGGCGACGAGACGGAAACTCGCGGCTCGCGATACGGCGACCAGCGTGTCTAGATCCTAAACGAAGAACGAAAGGGAATAAATATGGGTAAATCGACGCCGGAAATATCGGGCGACCCTCGCCTACTCGCGTGTTATCAGTAATTCAAAGATCTGACAAAAATTACATTCGGAGCGAACGTTTTTAATGACCTATCTGTTGCGAGATGAAAAATTCAAAAGCTCGTGAGCGCAGCAGTAATTTTTGGAAGACGATTTATAGGACTGTTTCCGACGGTAGCATAANTATAAATATGGGTAAATCGACGCCGGAAATATCGGGCGACCCTCGCCTACTCGCGCGTTATCAGTAATTTAAAGATCTGACAAAAATTACATTCGGAGCGAACGTGTTTAATGACCTATCTGTTGCGAGATGAAAAATTCAAAAGCTCGTGAGCGCAACAGTAATTTTTGGAAGGCGATTTATAGGACTGTTTCCGACGGTAGCATAATTTAGCCGCGCGACGAGAATTATAGCTAGAAAACCGGCGGCCGAGCAATTTAAGTATAAATATTAAATCACGATTTATGGGGCTATTCCCATCGAGCGTGGGCGTTTGTTCTATGCAAAAATTCGCCCGCGAAAGATGACAAACACCGGTGATGAACGTCGGTTAATTTTTGATGAGCCGACGCGCGATCGAACAGCAATTACCGCTATGATTTGAACGTTGGTACGCGTTCGGGAATTCTATTTGTTCGCGGCTTTTGTATACATACCCAAACTCCGCCGGGTCGCGAAATCTATGCACGATGATTGCGTTTAAACATTCATGATGCCAAAACACCGCCTTTTACATACGTGCATACCCATGCATATCCGTATTTATAAACGCATCGAAGATTCAACGACGATTTTACGGATGCGCGGTTTTCGAAGCCCGTTAATCATTATTTTACGTCCGAGCCCTTACAGTTTTCGAAACGCGCGTACAATCCCAAATATTTTTATACGGACGAGCTCCGCGTGCGAAGCAATTCCGGGATTGCTCGTGTTAAAAATGAAAAACTGGTGCCCTTTTAATCACGAACGGGAAGTACGTTTACGAGGGGTCGGGGGAAGCTTTATTTTCGCGTCTCCGGGTCATGGGGCGTGTTTGTCCGGGAGAAGACGAGAGGTCGCGGCCCATCCAAGTCCCGTTATGACGACGCGTTTTCACGTGGCATTATTAAACACGGGATCGCCTCGATTTGCCCGCTTCGGTTCGGCGAGCCGCGTAAATATTTGCGAGTATACACCGGGAGGAGTTCGGAAAACGAGACGCGAACGAAAAACAAGGAGGAAAACGATGAAAAGAGGGTCAGTGAAAAACAGATAGGAGGGCGAAAAAAAGGGGGAAGAGGGTCAGGAAGAAAAATGAAAACGCGAACCGTTCCGATTCAATAAAATCCTATTAGGGCTGGGTGGGAATTCGTTCGACAAACGGCAATTACAATCGAACCTAGCCAATCGACGACGTTCTGTACCGGGGAACACGTTTATACGAAATAAAACCCGGCCACGCCGAGATCAGTGAATTTCGATTAAGGTAATTAGCCGGACGGTCGATCGTATTCGAGTATCTAGTCGGAACCCTTCGTGCCTATCGTTGCGCGCGTTTCGACTCGGCCAAAGCCGAATACCGTTTGCCGAATATTTTTTTCCGCGAACCGTTCGCAAACTCGATCGAGCGGTTATCGGAAAAAGGAGGAAAAAGAAAGAATTGAACGGGGAGGAAAGAAATTTGTGGGAAAAGAGACACAGCGGTGAGAGCTTTAACCGGCGCGTCGTATAGGTCTCTTCCGGTATTTTAAACAATAACGCGAAGATATTGTAACGCCCGCGGTTTCCAGCTGCGGAATATTCATTCCATAACTCGATTCTCCGTCGCGTGGATTTCGATAAACGGATTACGCTGTTCGCGCGCGATCGTCCCGTCGAACGGATCGTACGATCGACGGAAATCCAAGGTGAACCGACGGGGAAAGGACAATTGAAATAAAATATGTAAATCGTACAGAACGAGAGGAAACTTTCGGGGGCGTTGTAGTCCGAAAAGAAGGGAAGACTCGCGGATGGACGTGCGGAATAGGTATGGTAGCTCGACTAATTTGCGCGCTGCCTTTATGCAGCGGACGCGTCGCACATTCGCCGTAACGCGCGACGTTTCCTATGTTGCGACTCCACGGGAAACAAAACTCTCGGACGCTTTGTCGTCGCGCGGACGCGTACAACAATCGGAGGATAAGAGCCAGCTAGCCTTGACACACGCCCGCTTCCAAATAAAAGATGCATTCTCCTCTTCCCCATTGTAGTACGTCGTTTCCTCTCTTCTTTCGTATATTTCTCCAACTTGTCGTTCCACCCTCAAAACGATCGCCGACGCGTCCGTCGCAGCGAATTTGTCTGGCCATCAGAGAATTTCCCGAGTCGAAAATTTAACTATAATTTGAATCTTCTAAACCTAAATCTACTCCAGTTTAGGTTTATTAGATCTAAAAACTAGAACTAATAGAGTTATTTCAGAACTTAATATTTGATATAACTCTAATCAGAACCTATAAGTCCCAACAAAAATCTCNCAATAGAGTTATCTCAGAACTTAATATTTGATATATCTCTAATCAGAACCTATAAGTCCCTACAAAAATCTCAAATTATATTTTAGGCGTTAAGAACCTTCAGTTCGTTCATGAAACTAGTTATAATTAATTTCTCCAAGTACGAGATTGGAACCTAAAGGCCTATTTAAGGGTTTATAAGATTTTTTAGGATCCTCTGAAATATTTATTGTGTTATATAAAATTATTTTACAAACTATGCGCATTTGAATCTAATATGCATCTGGAATGAATTATTCTGTTTATTCTTATACTTCTCCTATTATAAATTTTTAAAAAGGCTTTAAAACAATCTAATTCATACAATAGAATTTTTTTTTTATACAGCAACAAAGCGAAAGTTTGTGTTATTTGTTGACAAAAATTGTTAAAGAAAAATAATAATAATAATTTCGCCGTAAATTGGGTGAACGTAAAAGAGATTCTTGATCTACAATATGAGCCAAAACAAACGTAGGTATCATGGGGTCCTCTCAGTGCATATGTCCTCAAGTGTTGCCAGCAGCTAATGGACTTTTAAGGACAAATGTTAGGTTTCATAAATGCTAGTATAAACCTACAGGATCTTTTCCTAAACTCTTGAAGTAGGACTCGAGGGACTAAATTATATTTTATAAACCCTATTTTAAATCTATATCCTTTATAAGCGGACATAACGACTAGATATAGGTTCAAATTAGAATTAAATTTACTCTTATATTCCTATGCTCAAGATATGATTTCGACCTCCATATCCTTCTGTAAGATAAATAGGATCAAAACCATAATTATTTTTTCGACTCGGGTTTATAAAAATTGTTCGAACGTGCCTCGAAACTCATTAGACGATATCGCGGCGATCGTTCGTAAATTCTTATCGCCGATTTTAACCTTCTCTACCGGCAATCAGAGTTTTCAATCGCGATCGGACGATGCTCGAATCTTATCGATTCCAGTGTCACGGCGACGTGCGACGCGCGTAACGGCAAATCGATTGGAAGATCCAGTCAGCTCTCGGCTTTTCACCGTCATCGTCAGCGGACAGCGATCCGGGGGCTGCGGCGCGATCCCCGACGATTTCAATGGCAATTGATGCTGGCAAAACCGCGCGCTGACGTATCACCATAATGCGGCGCGGTGATAAAGCATCGCGCACACGTTTCGCCGTGATAAAGTAACGGTTGATCGATCCCGCAGACCGCGGGTATAGACCTAACGTACCTAGGCCTGGTTTTCGGCGACTGAAATATGTGCTACAGGTTTCCACGCGTGGAACGGACTCTGTATTTATGTATTTGGAATATCAATCGAAAAGATCAGATCTAAATTCTGATTTCGAGAATTACGCTTGCGAGTTGTATTTCTAAACGCCCGCGCGTGCATTTGATTTCTTTATAAAACCTGTAGTGCACCGATCGCGTTATTATAGAGAAATAATCACGAGACAATCGTTGAATCGCTAAAATTATGATTAAGACCCGAAAGAGTCGAGACGATTGGTGAGCCGCGCGATCGATTCCATGGGCGGTTTCGCGGTCGTATTAATTGCGCGTTAACGGACCGTCTGAGTCGGTCGCCTATCGATGTCTCGTTAACGCGACACGTTCGCGACTGCCGACCCTNCAATCAGAGTTTTCAATCGCGATCGGACGATGCTCGAATCTTATCGATTCCAGTGTCACGGCGACGTGCGACGCGCGTAACGGCAAATCGATTGGAAGATCCAGTCAGCTCTCGGCTTTTCACCGTCATCGTCAGCGGACAGCGATCCGGGGGCTGCGGCGCGATCCCCGACGATTTCAATGGCAATTGATGCTGGCAAAACCGCGCGCTGACGTATCACCATAATGCGGCGCGGTGATAAAGCATCGCGCACACGTTTCGCCGTGATAAAGTAACGGTTGATCGATCCCGCAGACCGCGGGTATAGACCTAACGTACCTAGGCCTGGTTTTCGGCGACTGAAATATGTGCTACAGGTTTCCACGCGTGGAACGGACTCTGTATTTATGTATTTGGAATATCAATCGAAAAGATCAGATCTAAATTCTGATTTCGAGAATTACGCTTGCGAGTTGTATTTCTAAACGCCCGCGCGTGCATTTGATTTCTTTATAAAACCTGTAGTGCACCGATCGCGTTATTATAGAGAAATAATCACGAGACAATCGTTGAATCGCTAAAATTATGATTAAGACCCGAAAGAGTCGAGACGATTGGTGAGCCGCGCGATCGATTCCATGGGCGGTTTCGCGGTCGTATTAATTGCGCGTTAACGGACCGTCTGAGTCGGTCGCCTATCGATGTCTCGTTAACGCGACACGTTCGCGACTGCCGACCCTCCAAGAGCTCACGGCGTCCCGTTAATGGCTCGCACACCCGTGGGATCGATTTCCACGGATCTTCTATTAAAACTTCCACCGGGGGACGATCGTTCCCGCTCCCGTGCGAGTGTCTACCCACGATTTTGGATATAAATTCGTTCGACGCGTCGATCAGAGAGACGGGGAGAGCGCGTCCCGCTAATTATCGTTAATTACGATCCCGCGAAAGTCGATGCGTAATGAGTCGAAAATCGAGAGAATGGATTTTCACGCGGCCAGACGCGTTGTCATCGGTAAAATCGTGTGGAACTGCTTTTGATCTGGTCCGGTCGACGCGCGGATTAATCGGCTCGATCGCGTACATCGTTCCGTACATTTGCCCCCTCCGCGCTCTTGTCGCGTTTTGACGAACTAATGCGATCAATCAAACCGACGGGCCACCAATGTCAATTTATACAATTCCCGTGTATCACGAATTTGTGTCCTGCCCAATGGTCACGAAAAAATATCAAAACCTATTGTTACAACGTTCATTGAAAATGATTTATCGATCGTACGAAATAAATCATGAAATTTTTTAATACCAGACTTGAAAACGATTATGAGACGTTCTATTCTGTTCTATTCTATTCATTGTAACGTCTCTCTGCGACAAAAGACCTACCCTAACATATCCGTGAATGAGGACGGAACGTGGAACATTATGTGAGAGGCGGACGAAACCGAGGTTTAGCCATCAACGTCCGAGAAGTTCTCTCTGATCAAGCTTTATGCGTTGCATAGGATAATCCCCGGGGAGATATCGGCGATGTCTAGGAAGTGAAGCAGATAACAGTCCGACTAGCAGCCAGGCCGGGGTGTAACTTCTGGTTGTATTATTGCCGTTGCTGGGACCGTTATGTTTAATCCGATCACGTCACACCGCGTGAATCACGTCCCAACGACTTCGGGTCCATCCTCGCAGGATTACGAGCAACCTGGCTGCCTCCATTTCTGACTTACCTACCGATCCGATCGATCCTCGCGTTTAACCTATCGCCGATCGGCCATTTCGCGCTCGACGAAAAACCAAAATTCGCGATCGTAAATTGTCCCACGTTCCGTCTCGAATCTTTAAACTAAACAGATAGACGCGTTTTGGGCTCGGCGATCGACAGCCGTTCGTATCACGTGATATCGGAATCATTATCTGATCGGTGCGTCGATCGATTCGGCAAACACCGCGAGCTCTGTACACACGGCGTACAAATATCTGTCTTAGACGTTCACCGTCCAACGTAAATACGAATCGACGTTGCAGAAAAAGATTTCAGGATCGCTTCACTTTCTTCGATCCCGATATCAACGATTCAAAGGGTTGACGATCAAAACCGGAGGGGGACGAACGGGCAATATCTCAAACCGAAGGAGCGTGCACTGCGTCGATACAGCGAACGTTTAATCTGTGGCACGACGCGGTAAATCACGTCTCCGTGGAGAGTCGGGATGGTTCTCTGGGGAAGCGTCGAAGGTCCCGGGTATCAATTCGTGACTTACGCGTTAATCGAGCTGGACGGCTGCCAGGAGTCGTGTTACGCGCGGTTAGAAAGAAACGGGTCGCGCGTACTCCGTGCGGGTTCAGGGGCAAGAGTAACGCGGAAAAGTGACCCACTGACACGGTCCAGAAAACACGGGAAAAAGACGTTTCTCCGCCCACGTTCGTCGCTTTATTCGATCCGCTCGAAAGAATCCGGGATAAGAATGCTTCGATACGCGGCAGAAAGAAACGACTTTTCGACCTCGAGTAGCTTTAAGACTTCTCTTCTCTGCGAACGACACTATTTCTCGACGCCTACACGTACGTTACATAGTCGTTATTATATCGATATAGGAATTTTTATATGAACCACTCGTGTCGGCCATACGAAAAATTGCGCCAAATCTTATACGAATTATTAGGTGAAATATTGTATTAATTTTTATTTTATACTGGCTACGGCAGCGTGTGCGCGCGAAACTTTTTTTTGGCGGGAAGGGTTGAAAGGAGAATCGATTAGGATTCTAGGAGGCGTGTGATCGAAGACTCGAGGGGTTGCCGTGGTGAGCCATGGTAGGCTATAAATACGAAGGTGGCCTCTTTATTCCGAACAAAACAGGCTGCGTTGAAAAGGTTCTCATCTTGCGCGCCGGCTGCCCGATCCCAGAAACTGGGTCTCTTTTTCTTTTATGGACGGAGGGGCCAAGTTAAATGGTTCAGCAAGAATTAATTCTGCCCTTCGCGAACGTGCTTAATAGGTACGATTTAATGGGAAGAATAATTAGAATGAAAGGGAGATTTTTCTCCGGGAAAAATATGCAAACCCTCGTTAAACGCACCGGGCCTCGGCTATTTTCTGCTGAAAGAATTACTTCGTAAGTCGTTGCCGACCGGTCAGCTCTTTTCTCACAACACGACCACGGTTTTTAAGTATTTATAGAAAAACTGAATGCACAGGGAACATAATGGACGAAAGTACGCGAAACATAGAAAGCCGAGTGCATGTTACGATGCAGACGGCGAGAGCTCGTCGAAAACGCATTTCTCTAACCGATACCGTAAGCGCATGAAGATCGGCGTTCTCCGGAATAAATAATACGGCCTCTCGAGGAGCGGTCGTGGAGGGAACGGGTCGAGGGTAACTCGTTATCGTGCTCTCGTCTGTAACCGATGCCGAAACGAGCGTCTACCGAGAACGCGGAGAATCCTGGAGAACGCTCCGAAACGGGAACAAAGTCGTCCGCCCGATAATTTCCATTTGCGGCGTCGGAGTCTCGGGCCGGGCGCGGGAGGAGTACGGCGGTGATCATTCCGCCTAAGAATTTAAACGCTCTCTCCACGCGTGCAATTAAAACTTCCTCCGGCGGTAGACGGGATTAGATTTGTCCCGGCGGGAGGCACAAAGGACGTTAAACCTAGCCGGGGAATACGCGGAGAGTGGCACGCGCCGAGGAAGACGTTCGAGGCGCCTCGAGACCAAGATTCTCGGTCAAAGGCCGCGGCTCGAGTTCCCCACGAAATTATGAAACTGACACGCTCGACGAGCGTTCCCGAAACCAGCGTTATTTGCATACCGCCCCGCGAAACTATTGTCTGTGCCGGAAGTTCGCCGAGTAGACGAAGGGGATTCCCGCGTTTCGACATCCGCGACAAACATTGTTCGCGGCTCTCTCCCTCCGCGCGAATTTTCGCTTCCTCGAGGCGGAGGCGGAGGAACCGGGGGAGAGACGGGGGGGCAGGGTAAACGGGTTTGCTAATCAGCCCGGTAAAGCATCCAGCTCGTTACCGAGGTGTATTTCACGCGTTATTTACGCGAGCACCGCAACGGGAAGTTTTGCATCGGCGGATTTACGACGGTATTAGGATAACTAGCTCCGGTCCGGTCCCAGTAATAAATATATGTCCCACCCCTTAAGGTAAATTTTTCTATGCGGTAACCTCTCCTCTCGCGCCGAGATTTACGACGCTAATCTGCGAGCACGAGCCTCGGACCCGTAATAATCCAATATCTCCCCTTCGAAGCCCACGCGACCCAAGACTTTTTCATTTCATTTAGTCCGGCAGACGCGACGCGGGCTCCGAACGAGAGGCGATAAATCCTGATTCGGAGCGAATTCGAACGGACTCGCGGGGCCCGGCTCGCTTGCGATTCTTTAAACAATTAAAACGGGACCGAGGACGACGGCCCGATCTGAATTACGAATAATCTCGAGCGGGTGATACGAGCGAGTCGAACAAATTCGATCGACGGTTTTATTAAAACGTGGAGGCCGAGAGGAGACCGAAGCATCGGGACCGGCGGCGGTCGCGAATCAATAACCAAAGATAACACTCGTTTACGCGGCACAAAGGCTGTACACTCGCACGGGAGGACTTCATGAATGCCCCTCTCTCTCCTGTCTCCGTTTCTGTTTCTCTTCATCTCGGTTGAAATGAACCGCTTTGATGGATACGCTTCGTAACGCGGTCGCGGCACGCGCGCACGAGGAATAGAAGGCATATAAAACGGGCTATGAATAGTCCGTTAATCAATCAACCGCGAAGGCAGAGCGAAAGATCGATGGTTTTAAACTATGCCGGTGATCGGTTTTTCGCGCGCCTCGCGCCGTCGCTCCGCGTCGCGTTTCTCCTCTGATCGAATTAAACGCGCGTGTTGCAGACAAAATCGGTTTAACGACCGGTGGACGCGTATTTACGGCCGACGACGCGAAGTCGATAAACGTGCCAGTTTCCGAATAAACCGGAACCCCGACGAGGTCCGCGGACGACTCGACGGGAGACGGTTAAGGTTTTTAGTCGCGTTCGTTCGACTCGGAGCACCACCCACGCNATCTGCGAGCACGAGCCTCGGACCCGTAATAATCCAATATCTCCCCTTCGAAGCCCACGCGACCCAAGACTTTTTCATTTCATTTAGTCCGGCAGACGCGACGCGGGCTCCGAACGAGAGGCGATAAATCCTGATTCGGAGCGAATTCGAACGGACTCGCGGGGCCCGGCTCGCTTGCGATTCTTTAAACAATTAAAACGGGACCGAGGACGACGGCCCGATCTGAATTACGAATAATCTCGAGCGGGTGATACGAGCGAGTCGAACAAATTCGATCGACGGTTTTATTAAAACGTGGAGGCCGAGAGGAGACCGAAGCATCGGGACCGGCGGCGGTCGCGAATCAATAACCAAAGATAACACTCGTTTACGCGGCACAAAGGCTGTACACTCGCACGGGAGGACTTCATGAATGCCCCTCTCTCTCCTGTCTCCGTTTCTGTTTCTCTTCATCTCGGTTGAAATGAACCGCTTTGATGGATACGCTTCGTAACGCGGTCGCGGCACGCGCGCACGAGGAATAGAAGGCATATAAAACGGGCTATGAATAGTCCGTTAATCAATCAACCGCGAAGGCAGAGCGAAAGATCGATGGTTTTAAACTATGCCGGTGATCGGTTTTTCGCGCGCCTCGCGCCGTCGCTCCGCGTCGCGTTTCTCCTCTGATCGAATTAAACGCGCGTGTTGCAGACAAAATCGGTTTAACGACCGGTCGACGCGTATTTACGGCCGACGACGCGAAGTCGATAAACGTGCCAGTTTCCGAATAAACCGAAACCCCGACGAGGTCCGCGGACGACTCGACGGGAGACGGTTAAGGTTTTTAGTCGCGTTCGTTCGACTCGGAGCACCACCCACGCTGGCCTCGTCGACGCGGCCGTGAAAAGGTCGAGAACCGAATCGCGCGTCTACCTTTAAAGCGTCGGACGAGATCGGCGGGTCTGTTTGTAGTTTAAGTGGCCGTCGGTGTAATTCGGGATAGACGGTGCACGGTGTCAATGGCGTGCGGTCGCAAATCCAATCGGGGAGGGACTAACGAGGGACGTCTTCTTCGTGCGCCTCGAGAGGTCGAGTGCAGATCGTCGTCGCATTGTCGTCGCAGCTGTGTCTCCTCTGGGTGCAACGACGCGTTAGAGAAACAGCTCCCCCGGTAGTTTCGTCGAATGGACGCTGCACGGCCTCCCACCGTGCCTCCCCTCCGTGTTCGCGAAGCGATCACGGTCTCTTTCTCTTCTGGTCCTCTCCCTCCCCCCCTCGCTTTCCGCCACCGGGGGAGGTTGAATTGCATCGTTACATCACCGGTTACTTAACCGTGGACACGGTAACCCGACCGTCGGCATCGTAATGCTTTTAAATAGACCAGCTCGCCAGAAAGTCCCCTTTCTCCTCCGTTCTAGCTTCCACGTTTCTTTGTCTCCTATCGAACGACCGATAAAGAACGTCTTTTCGCTTTCCACCGCGCTCCGTGCCCTCTTCTCCTCCTCCTCCACCCGGCGCACCGCCAAAGCCGAGAGATACCTCGGAGCCGGACGTCCGGCTCGCCCCCGCGGTTCTCGATTTCTTCAAACGGGAGATGCACTTTTGTTTTTCGAGAGCGCCCCTTCCCGTTACTATTTTAAGATACCTCAGTTTTTTCGTTTTGAGCATGATTTATTCGGTAAAAACGGAAACGCGTATTTTCGACGAAATCCGAGACAGGAATGTTTGTACTTTTTTATCGGTCGGACTTAATGGTTTCCAGCAGAAGATACGGGCAATGAGCTCCCGGCTACAGGAAATTTAACATCCGACTGTAATAAAATGTGGCACTCGTAAAGATGCTGTACGAAAAACCGCGGGACGCGTTCGTTCGACGCGTTTACCTGACCGAGCCGAGCCGACGATCCCCTTTTCATCTGCTGCTACTCTCGTCCCGCTCTCGTAACGCGCGTCTCTCCCGAATCGCGAATCGTTAAACACGCATCCAATAAATACTATATTTTACGTGTCGTACGAATTTACAGATCCGACCGATTCATTGATTTTCAACAGATGCCGCGACTAATAGCGAACTCGCGAGCTCGGATTCAGAGTTCGCCCGCCACTGACACGATGCCAAATGCCAGGCATTTCATTCCATTACTCCGTGCCTCCGCGACGTATACCGTATTTTGACCGAGAACGCTCGCTTTAATTGCGAGTGACGCGCGAAAATATTTTGCTACCATTGACATTTTAAAACAATTTTATTAATTGTGACAGACTGCCTTTCTAACGAATGAGTAATTAAATCGAGACAGGAATTTGATTTTTTCGTGCATACCGGATGCCTTTTAAATTAATGCCGTTTTTCAATCAAATTTAGAGGTTCGCGTCTGTTTCGCTCGTTTCGACCGATCGACACGGGGCTAAACACGGTGTAAAGGACGATGCTCGGAAATCGCGCGAAGATTAGGCGCGCGGGCCGAGAGCAGGAAGGAATTCTCGCGTCGGGGGACAGCGTTTGCCATTGTTTGCGGGAGGAGAGCCAATTGGAAAATCGAAGTTAAGACGATTACACCGGGTGCCCTATTACGTCCGCTCGAGCAGCCGGAACGATTTGCCTAGAACGCGAGTCGCCCCATACGATGCGATAGATTTTGGCCGGGCTCCAACGAAGTCGTTTATCGATTCCCCGATTGGAAATTTCGCCGCGCGTATATCGAAGGCTCGCGGTTAAAAAAGCAATGATTACCTCATACGAGTATCGTGGCCCGTTTTTCAAAGTTTCCCCGGTTCATTAAAAGGATCTCTCGTAATCGAATGACTCGCGGTATCGGCGTAGAACGGGGGGCTCGCGGATTACCGCTTACACCGGGAAAACGAGAGGTCGAGGAGGATCAACCGGCCGGCCTCTACAGAATTTATGCTCGAACATGTCGGCATTGTACTCAATTAATCGACTCGCCGACGTTAATGACAAATTCTTTACGCGTCGGCCATTATCTAAGCCGGTCGTTCCTTAATCGAGCGATAAGCCATCTATCGAGACATAATCGACGGACGATTACGCCGATTTGCGGACGATCCACAACGATGGTCATCAAAATACGATGGCCAGCATTAATGGACACGTTAATACGAACTTTATCAAATACGGTAATGCGGTTGACAAACCGGTATTATGCTTTACTCGCGGACCGCAACGAGCGATTAGGTTTGCAAATTGCACCCGATCCCGGTGTAATCGATAGCAGGGGTAATCGATTATCAAAAACGTGATTCCATTCTAATAGAGATTCGAACCGTCTCTCTAATACTGGCTTTTAATATTCTATAGAACTAAACGAAGAGAAGCGGAACTAACGGCGGGTATATCGAGCGCTCTTTAGCTAGATAATTCGGTCCCGTTTACAAATCGAAAATCGATTCGTTTGCCCGTCGTTTATTTTACATCCAGACCGCGATTCCATCACATCGACGACGTATACAGTCCGTACAGTGTTTGTCGCGAAAAGTTTAAGTCCAGTTCAATTGATTCGAATCTCTCGGACGTCGCGCGCACACCTCGAATAGAAGTAGGGCAATTTAATGCCCGTTTGAAATTTGTTTGCGGCGCGAGTTTCAACGGAATGCAACAAAAACACATGGAGAATTACGTACTACGCTCGAATTCCTCCGCAGCGACTGCGGTCTAAAAATAAGCGAGGAACTCGCAATTTTGGCGGGGAATCCCGGATCGGTCTGCGGGCCGCGATCGACCAACGGAATCTGCGATTATTTAATTCGTGAAAATGAACTGAGCGAGATCCCCCTGCTTTCATTCGATTCTATAAATAACCGCGATCGACGCGTTAGAGCCGCGGCGCGTCAAGGCTTCGCCCGCGGCGCGTACAAAAGTTTCCTGCTTTTCACTCGGCCGCGGCTCGGGAATTGTGAATATCGATCGAGTCCCGTCGACGACGACGACGTTCCTAGGATTCGACGCTCGCGAGGCGATTCGCCCGAGCCCTCTAAAATTCGGGAACGTCCCGCGATTAATGGGCCGGCCGAACGTTGCCAAGTAAAACATCCAATTACAACTCCTCTCGCGGGCGAGCACATGCCCGGGCTGCTCGTGAAATTTTGTAGCCACCAGGCGAACAAGTTCCCGGACTTGTTAGTCGGCAAATTCTTCGATTCGAACACCTTCGACCGGGACGACGACCCGCAGGGGTACCGTATACCTACGTTGCTCTCGGAACTTGTCGCGTTCGAACCCGTTCGCAACTCCTAACACACTTTCGAGTGGTCGTTTTTATCGAAAATCAGGACAGACATTCGAGATTAGCAACGATCGGAGGCTTATCTCGAGCGAAAGATAACACACAGGGTCGTTAAATGAATTGTTCAATCGGAATCGTATCGAAGCGTAGTAGACGAGAGGAGTAGAACGAGTATAAGACGATGGAAAGGGTTCGGCTGGAGTTGACCCAGGGCAGGTAGACGTGCGGCAGGTATGCGCGTCGCCCTTCCCGGTTCCCGTTACAGCTTCCTACTTCGTCCCTCCCCCTTTCTTTTATTCTTGTTCCCCGGCCCCTTTCCCAAGCCTTTTTTCCGTGTTACCGGACCGAGCTCGTTCGATTCTCCGGCTATCGGTCGGAACAGCCGTTTGAAAAGGGGTCAAATCGAGCCGACGGGATACAAGAACCGATATTTCGTCGGGTCGTCCCTACGGATTAAGTGTCTTTTCGTCGTTCACGCGCGAACGAGCTCTTTGTGCGCCACGAGCAGGGAAAAATCGAGATTACCGCGGCTCGTGACCCTTGGCGGAATTTCAGAATTTCAAATCGCTGCCAGCAGTTCCTTTCGTTAAAAATTACGAATTTCCATGAGAGGTCAGACGAAAACGGAACGTTTCGACGACCGCGTTCTCGAGGCTAGATACGTCGTTGAGAAAATTGTATTTAGCAGAACTGGCTAAACGCCTTTACGTAACCGCAATTTTGCACTTATCGTCGCGCAACATGGATTACGTACGTACGATCGGAAAGCCGTACGGGTAAAGGAAAGCTAGTGACTGCAAATCAATTCGTCGCGTATCGTTACGCCTTTACTGGTAGCGATTAACGCGTTGCACGACTACCTAATTATCGATGCCTCTGTTCCGCGTTTCGTCGCGTACGTAGTCATTGTCTCTTAATTGAGCGTGGCGTCCACAACTCGTAACAGCAGAAATAAATTTATGATGCGCGAACCGGGCGTACGTTACAATTATTATGCGAGTCCTCGTTAAAAACTTGCGAGTTCGAAGAGAGCCGGAAAGATTCTGGAACGAGCACGAAACGAGGATTAAGTATTAGAGTTTACGAAGATTCGGGAAACAGAAGTTTCGCT
>SMSR01015599.1:103347-154962 GCA_019453355.1 Ceratina japonica | reverse complement strand
CTCTATTCCCGGCAAGTCGGCCTCGAGATCGCTAAATAATTTGAACGTTAATCAATAGACGCGCCGTGTTTATCTATGCTTCGATAACGCTCGAGGGTCCTCGAGCGATTTCCATTTGCGAAATTAATTTCTGCAACAACTTCGCCGTTGAATTTTGATCTAGCGAGCAAACAGTAATTCCGTCCTCTTTCGCAATGGTCATTCGAAGGCCACTGAATCTTTGATGGGACGCGACGACGCGGTTTCGCAGAAACAGAAGGGAAATAGATTTAATGCCTAGACATTTCCTACCCGAGTACGAGCCGTGTCTCGAAGTTACCCTCCGCGTCTCGTTATTAATGCTTCCCCTCTCACTCCGACCGACGAGTCACGCTCTCTCGCTCCCCGTCTTTCTCCTCGCCGAGCACCCCGCAGATGTGGAATTTTTACTACATCCCCGCAGTGTAGATCTCGGCGAGGGTTCGTAGCTATATTAAAGGTGAGCGACGTTTAAAGGCGACCTGGCGACCGGCAACGATTCCAGAAATTCACCAATCTCGCTTTCCGGCTCGACGTTTCAACAAGATTCACTTCGATCCTTAGAAACATCTAATAATCTTCGTTTATTACCAAACGACTTACGACTAATAATAGCGTCTCGATCGTGGAATGAAGTTCGTTGCGTTACTTAGCTAACGATAAGAAAACAACGTCGTTCTAAGACTCGAGTCGTTCAGCTTTTACGACACGAGGCAGAAATAGGGCTCCGTTTTCCTTGCAGTCGGATTACCAGTTACGAAGAGTGCAAGTCAAACGAACGACACCTGGAACCGCGCCGCTTGTCGTGGATCCTAAAATTCGTCGCGAATCCGAGGGTAAACTTCGATACGGTCTCCGTCGACGTCCGGACAACGGGGGGCGGGAAGTTCGGAGGTAGGTACACGGCTCTCTGATTCTCTCAAAGGCAGTTACGCGCTCGAGCTTTCCCTCCGATGCATTTTTCATACCGAGACGCGGCGTGTGTCCCGCATTAAAGCGTCGGCACGGCTAATTTCGCATTCAGATTGTCATTTTCGCGTTGCAGCGTCTCAACGGTGCTCGCGGAGTCGTAGAGGAAGCTACGACCCGGCAACGAATGCAACAAAACTCTTTAATCTCAGCGTTCAAAGAACCCACCACCCCATACGGCGTGCTTTCTATGCAAAATACAAAACGGCCACCGTAAAACCGTTCCCTCCTTAATGAGCGAGCCGGTCTTAAAAAAAAAAGAAAAAAAATACAACGGGGCAACAACCATGGCGAGAGAGCTCAGGCGAACCTGAGGGTTTAATAACGGAATTAATAACCGCGTTCCCGTGGATAATGCGACTAGTATCACGTTATTACCTCCAATTGAACCGTGTAACGGGCAAGAATACGCCCGGCGTGATTTTCTTTTTTCCCTCACCTCCTTTTATTCTCTTTAGCGCACGAGACCCTTCGGAGATTTAATAACCTCGGCTAGTTTCGTCCCGACGCGTAATTAATCTATGCAAAGATAATGCACAGTCGAGGCGACGCGGATCCAGGCGGAATCGTGTATACTTTCCGGGTTTATAAAGGTTATCCAGTTTTTCGTTTCGTCGAATTAGAGGAACGGGTGGATTGCGTAAATTTTCCTACGTTTCCCTATCGTTTTCGCTCGCGAGACGGTGAAAGGCATGAAAAGTTCGTAAGTTTTCATTGACTCGGCGTGGAACAAGTGGGCGGTAAAACGAACCGGTAGTTTCAACCGGGAATTTAATGCGCACAAGTTTCTTAATGAGTAAGAAACGCGCGCTACGCCTCCTCGAATGCGGAAAGCGTTTAAACGGGTATCAACCCGAGACTTTTGGGAATAACAGTTAGAAGAAACGCTGATATTATTCGGGGCGCGTCTAGTCGTTTAAAAAATTTTCTTTTATTCAACGTTTTCTCCCAAGGACGCGGCAAACGTATCTCAACTACATTCTAATTACTGCCATTTCTCGGTCGACGAGCGTCATCACCCTGAAATCATGTATAATTTTCCTCGATCGCATCACGTCAATTTTTAACATATCCGCGTAACTATCGTCTCTGAAAGATATTCGATTATAAATGGCAACGTTGAAAACGTTAGCACGGTTTACATGATCTCGAAGACCTCGAGGCGGTGATTCGTATTAGTTTCGTGTACGTATCGGCGATTATTATGCGACACGCACACGCGCGGGTTCCACGGTCATGGAAACTGCGCGGCACTTCGTAATCCAACCGATAAGTTCTGTATCTATAAGCGACGATAATCACGTGCACGAGAAACACGCGCGACATATTACCAGTTTTTGCACTGCGCGCATGCACTTTTATAGGCTTTGCGGCCGTGATTAATCCTTCGCAGCTTTTCATCGCCGCGTGACGTCACCTTAATGAATGAATATCAACGATGGAAGAACGTCGCCTGTAAACGATCTAATGAGATTCCCAAGGTTTCCTCGTTAGAATCGTGCAAACTGATTTAATTATTCGAAGAATTAGACGGATGGAATGATTCGATCGCGACGCGTCGAGCACAATTTCGATCGACTCGATCGACCGCCTGTAAACGATCTAATGAGATTCCCAAGGTTTCCTCGTTAGAATCGTGCAAACTGATTTAATTATTCGAAGAATTAGACGGATCGAATGATTCGATCGCGACGCGTCGAGCACAATTTCGATCGACTCGATCGGAAGAACGTCGAGTCGATACCGACACGTGNGCATTAAAGCGTCGGCACGGCTAATTTCGCATTCAGATTGTCATTTTCGCGTTGCAGCGTCTCAACGGTGCTCGCGGAGTCGTAGAGGAAGCTACGACCCGGCAACGAATGCAACAAAACTCTTTAATCTCAGCGTTCAAAGAACCCACCACCCCATACGGCGTGCTTTCTATGCAAAATACAAAACGGCCACCGTAAAACCGTTCCCTCCTTAATGAGCGAGCCGGTCTTAAAAAAAAAAGAAAAAAAATACAACGGGGCAACAACCATGGCGAGAGAGCTCAGGCGAACCTGAGGGTTTAATAACGGAATTAATAACCGCGTTCCCGTGGATAATGCGACTAGTATCACGTTATTACCTCCAATTGAACCGTGTAACGGGCAAGAATACGCCCGGCGTGATTTTCTTTTTTCCCTCACCTCCTTTTATTCTCTTTAGCGCACGAGACCCTTCGGAGATTTAATAACCTCGGCTAGTTTCGTCCCGACGCGTAATTAATCTATGCAAAGATAATGCACAGTCGAGGCGACGCGGATCCAGGCGGAATCGTGTATACTTTCCGGGTTTATAAAGGTTATCCAGTTTTTCGTTTCGTCGAATTAGAGGAACGGGTGGATTGCGTAAATTTTCCTACGTTTCCCTATCGTTTTCGCTCGCGAGACGGTGAAAGGCATGAAAAGTTCGTAAGTTTTCATTGACTCGGCGTGGAACAAGTGGGCGGTAAAACGAACCGGTAGTTTCAACCGGGAATTTAATGCGCACAAGTTTCTTAATGAGTAAGAAACGCGCGCTACGCCTCCTCGAATGCGGAAAGCGTTTAAACGGGTATCAACCCGAGACTTTTGGGAATAACAGTTAGAAGAAACGCTGATATTATTCGGGGCGCGTCTAGTCGTTTAAAAAATTTTCTTTTATTCAACGTTTTCTCCCAAGGACGCGGCAAACGTATCTCAACTACATTCTAATTACTGCCATTTCTCGGTCGACGAGCGTCATCACCCTGAAATCATGTATAATTTTCCTCGATCGCATCACGTCAATTTTTAACATATCCGCGTAACTATCGTCTCTGAAAGATATTCGATTATAAATGGCAACGTTGAAAACGTTAGCACGGTTTACATGATCTCGAAGACCTCGAGGCGGTGATTCGTATTAGTTTCGTGTACGTATCGGCGATTATTATGCGACACGCACACGCGCGGGTTCCACGGTCATGGAAACTGCGCGGCACTTCGTAATCCAACCGATAAGTTCTGTATCTATAAGCGACGATAATCACGTGCACGAGAAACACGCGCGACATATTACCAGTTTTTGCACTGCGCGCATGCACTTTTATAGGCTTTGCGGCCGTGATTAATCCTTCGCAGCTTTTCATCGCCGCGTGACGTCATCTTAATGAATGAATATCAACGATGGAAGAACGTCGCCTGTAAACGATCTAATGAGATTCCCAAGGTTTCCTCGTTAGAATCGTGCAAACTGATTTAATTATTCGAAGAATTAGACGGATGGAATGATTCGATCGCGACGCGTCGAGCACAATTTCGATCGACTCGATCGGAAGAACGTCGAGTCGATACCGACACGTGGGTCGATCGAACGAGATCCACGAACGAAGATTTCGGGGAACGTTGCGTCAGAGAGATAACAAAAGTGAGCGCGGTAGGACTTTAAAGGGACGCCGGGTTGTTTACGCTCCGGACCACGTATACGCGTGGCCCCTTTTTTGCCAGGCGCGAGTTACGCCGACGGCCAGACGCCGCGCGTACAAACAATAGTTCCGAAAGGAATGCGGAAAAATATTCGCCTCGTCCTTTTTCCGACCGAGGAGGACGTACGATATCAATGAAAACGTAAACACTCACCGACGGTGACGCGGTCGCGTCGATTCCAGGGAAGAGGCTGCGCTCATTCGAAAACAGTGGCGAGTAGAGGCTTCTCGGAAACGGGCTTTCCGAGAATTCTTTCCCTCCTCCGGTCAAGATCTCTCGTCTCGTCCCTTTTCTGAGACCGCGACCCTTTCTCCTCTTCTCTCTTCCTTCGTTCCTCTCTCTATCTGTCTCTCTCTCTCTCTTCCACGGTTACCTTATGATCTCCGTTCCTCTCGCGTTCAAAACATCGCCGAACGGGGCCCGTCGTTCACGCATCGGGGTGCATAGTAGTTTTCCGCTGGCTTTTGTTCTTTCCGCGTTCGCCTCGAGCAGGCACACGATAGCTGTCACGCGACGCACTTTACGCGCGATCACGGCGAATCCCGGGATTTAACGCGACACGCCGAGAGAGACACTGGGAATCGGATTCTAAAAAAAAAAACTATACGAGACCCGTGTCACCGCGGCAGCGTAACGAGAGCCACGTCTTGGTTCATCTCTTTAGAGGTTAGGTCCGAGCATCTGGCGTCTCTTTGTTCGTTCCTGTTCTCGTCCCGGGGTCCGCGGCGATCGGGGAACGGTTCGGAGATGGATACACGGCACGCAACACTGACACGAGGAGAACGACCGACTGCGCTCGCCGCTTTCACGGTAGAACCGGCGAAAAACCCGATGAAAATCCAGCCATGCTGACTGCGCGACCGGCGTCGGACTGCCGCGAGGACAGAGCGGGGATCCCGTCGAGTGGCATCGCCCGACGAGCGGGGCTTCCCCTCCTCGCCCCTGCCGCGCCGTTCCACGGGCCTCTCCTCTCGTCCCTACGACCCTTTCGGCCCCCACCGGGCCCGCGATCCGGCCGCCCTTCGCGTCTCCACGCGAACTTTAACCGAGATCCCCATCCCCACCTCCGGACGGAGCGAGCAGCGAAAGAGAGACCGAACGAGAGAGCGAGAGAGGTTCGGGATCGCAGGTGGGACGAGGAAAGACGAGACGGGAATGTGACGCATGCGCGGTTCATCGGCCGCGGCACGCGGTCGCGCCCAAACGCGTCGTCTCGCGATCCTCATATTGATGTACTAGGTACGCGCTTGCACTCGTCGCGAGCCGATTGCGGCCCCCGCGAATACCGAGTGCGACGCGAGAGAAGCAGCTCGTTAAGAGAAACCGCTTCTGACCGGTCGCGTATGAAGCAGTAAGGATCGGGAACGTCCTGCTTCGAAACTCTTTGTCATCTAGAATTTCTCTCGACTGTAGATATTTTCTGTTTTTCCTATGCCGAATCGTCGCCGACCCAAGAATCACATTTAAATCGGTATCTCTCTCTCGCTGTTCGAGAGTAATGCCGCGTAGAATACGTCTATTCGTATTTATTGAACGTGAACGTTTTTCATGGACGCATAAAATCCGAAGTCTAATCATCGTTATAAAAGTTCTGTGTTGTACGCGGCACGACACGGAGGCAGTATTAGTTTTTGATATCTATGTCATGTATTTCGAATGCGGGACGACGAGGAATCGGTACAATAGCTACTATTTCTCTAATCTTCCCATGCTGACCCAGTTGCATGTTGTACACGGTATCATCGCGAGTATCAATGTTATCGTACCGTGTTCAACGGTATNGCCGGCCGCCCTTCGCGTCTCCACGCGAACTTTAACCGAGATCCCCATCCCCACCGCCGGACGGAGCGAGCAGCGAAAGAGAGACCGAACGAGAGAGCGAGAGAGGTTCGGGATCGCTGGTGGGACGAGGAAAGACGAGACGGGAATGTGACGCATGCGCGGTTCATCGGCCGCGGCACGCGGTCGCGCCCAAACGCGTCGTCTCGCGATCCTCATATTGATGTACTAGGTACGCGCTTGCACTCGTCGCGAGCCGATTGCGGCCCCCGCGAATACCGAGTGCGACGCGAGAGAAGCAGCTCGTTAAGAGAAACCGCTTCTGACCGGTCGCGTATGAAGCAGTAAGGATCGGGAACGTCCTGCTTCGAAACTCTTTGTCATCTAGAATTTCTCTCGACTGTAGATATTTTCTGTTTTTCCTATGCCGAATCGTCGCCGACCCAAGAATCACATTTAAATCGGTATCTCTCTCTCGCTGTTCGAGAGTAATGCCGCGTAGAATACGTCTATTCGTATTTATTGAACGTGAACGTTTTTCATGGACGCATAAAATCCGAAGTCTAATCATCGTTATAAAAGTTCTGTGTTGTACGCGCCACGACACGGAGGCAGTATTAGTTTTTGATATCTATGTCATGTATTTCGAATGCGGGACGACGAGGAATCGGTACAATAGCTACTATTTCTCTAATCTTCCCATGCTGACCCAGTTGCATGTTGTACACGGTATCATCGCGAGTATCAATGTTATCGTACCGTGTTCAACGGTATAAGCCATATTTGCGAAGGGTGTAACTCGTTCCACGGCTATGTCGTTCGAGCTTTTATCGCGGCATTTACCGCGAAAAAGAAAGCGTCTTCTAGATAAGCTGCATCCCGGCGACGGACAATTGATTACTGTTTGAAAAGCATCGACCGAGGAAGAGGCAGGGACCCTCGATAGGTTCGCGGGTCGCCCGGCCACCCTCGCGCTCCCGGGCCGTCGTTAGGAAACATTTTTTTTCCCTTCCGTTCGCAACGGGACGACCCTTCGTCGCGAATTCTTCGACGACACAATTCCCCGAGCGGGTCTCGCGCTCGCGAGCCCGTGGAAAATGTCGGTCCGCCGGGGTTAACTAATGAATTCCGGCGCGATTGTGCGCGGCTCGGCCGCGTTTCGTGGTCTTATCGTCGGCCGGAGATCGGCCTGCTCGGCAGATGTTCGCCGAAACCTCGACCCCTCGCTCGTTCTTCTTCCGTTTCTTTCGCGGCCAGACGCCGGCCTCCACCCTCCGGTTTGACCTTCGTCGTTTACGTTTTACGGAACCGGGAGACGGCGAATCCGAGTCGACGGTCGAGGTTTTCTCTCGCTCCGCGAAATGGACTCGCCGAATTTTCCCGCGGAGGCGAAGCGAGGCAAAGAGCGACCCGGTCGAATTTTTCGGGGACGAACTTTGAACAACGGCGGGTCGCAGCAGCGGGAAACAGAGGAACGTGAGCGAACGCGGGAGTACATAAGGAAGAATGTAGAAATATTGCATGCACTCTGCTGAAATCTATGCCGAAGAACCGACTGGCCCAGATTTAACCGCAACTTCGCTCAAAGAAACTTGTTCTCGGCGGCGCACACGAGGCATATATCATACCGCTTCTTGTCCGTGGGGTTTACGAAGGAAATGAAATTCTTTTTTGCCCATCTGCTCGAAGATACAATCGTATTTCTCCGCGGCGACGGAGGAAATGAAAACTTTCCGCGCGCATCCCAGCGCGCCGCCGCTCTTGCCATATTGTGCAAATAGAAACATTATTGAGATAAGAATACCAAATCGTCGGTAACGTCTCCAGTTCTCCTTCCGTCTTACGAAATACCTCGAGACGAAATTTCAGGAACGACGCCCTAGGACCGTCGCGATAATAAAAATCGGAATTCGCGCCGCGCCTTAGACTCGTCTCGCGACAGGCGGAAAACGTCGCGTAGCGAAGTGAAATTTAACCGCGTATTCCCGGTGAACGTCAAACCGGTCCCGATCGTCCGCGTCGTCTACGAACGTGTACGCTCGCCTTTGTCGCCGGGCGACTCGGCTCGTCTTATTTGTCGTTTAGGAGTCGACGTCCCACGTCCCGAGACCGACTGGAAAGCGAAAGCGACGAGCCTCGCTTCATTCCGGAGTCCTCGAAACGGTTCCTTCCACTTCTTTCCGATCCCCCGTCGACGCTCCGCCACTTTTTATTGATTCTGACTACTGTCGGTGTGTAACTACCGCGTGCAATTAGTTTGTCGTGCGACGTGTTCCACGCCCAGTGTAGACGTCCCGAATGTGCGAGCAAACAGCCGTACCGAAGGACGCGATAGGTGCTAATTAAACGTGCCCTTTGACGCGATACAAGACCCATAGAGCGTCTAACAATGGACATTCCCCTTCGTAATATCGATCCATGGCGTGGTGTTTCACGGCAAAATATAGGTAAACTGCCGTACCCGTGATTCGGCTCCAAATTATGTAACTCGGCAAATTGGTTATCGATCATTTAATTAAAAGCGACTCCCGCCTGCACCGTTATTAACTAAATTATGTATCGATTATAAAAACGCATAATGTATTTTAATTAGAAAAAGTAGTTAAAAACGTGCAATGGGTCGTTGAGGCGTGGGTTAACGTTCGACCACGCGGGGACAATATTTCAGTAAATTATGTTCTTAATATCGTCCCGCTTACGTAACCATCTTTATCGTGCTTTCCCACATTCCGCCGCGAACGAATCGACCCCGGTGTCGATGTTCCGCCCGAATAACGCGGTTTACGACAACAAATAACGTTACGTTCCCGTTGCGTAAAGGACGAAGCACACATAGGTGCGGCAGAGATTACAGACGTATGTATGTACGTATCGAATAACGTATCGTTCATTTTGGTCAAAGCACTCTCCGAGCGCTAAAATGCGAAAAATCATTCTGCTAGTCTGAAAATTCTTTTCACTCGCTTCGTTTAAAATAATGTTTGCGCTCGTGCATAACTTCTGTCCCGTTCAATCAATATTTAACGAAAATAGCTGCGTTTATCAATCAAATCGTGCAGCACCGATCGAAAGTTTTAATTGAAAAATATTGAGGGAATCGTTGATTCTTGTCAAAGTTAGCAATTTAATCATGAAGTTATTTAAACGTCGAACAGATTCGTGAGCGCGATTGAAACGTTGGAAATCCTCCGAATCTATCAGAAATTACGACTCCTTGAGCGTCCGTACGTCAACGCGACCGCCGCCGTTTAAACGATCAGGGAACGCGGTGCATCGCGTCGATCCCGGGCCATCGGCCTAAAACGCATCATAGTCATTAAACCCGACGATCGATTAAACGGCATCGACGGGACGTTTGTACGTCTAGGTTAACGCTACTGTCTGATTTATCAACGAACTCGACCGCCGTTCCCGATCGTTCGAGTACGCATTTACTAATTACTCGTCCACGCATCTTCAATAGGCTACAGATATCGTCAGCTATCGATCCATTTAATATCGTATACCTGTTATATATTAACACTTACGCCGTGTAACCGTGCTTAATTATATTGGGCCGTTCGGAAAATTCGTGCCGATATTTATAGAAAGTTTAAACGCAGCGAATGTAAATTTTAATATTACTAATAATAAAAGAAATAAAATGAATGAATAAATGACTTTTCTAAAAACGCCTAAAGAATCGTGTTTTAAAAAGAATAAACGTGTCATTTGTATTTTTATCATTCCGATGTACTCGGTCCTACTCTACTAAAAATCGATACGAACTTTCCGAACGACCCAATAGTAAAAATTGTAGAAACGCAACGTTGTTGCAATTTACGTTTTAAAGAAATTCGCTTGCCAGTTTCCATTATCCGAAGCAATACTGTTTCGAGGGGGGTTTGCACCATAAGCCCGGACCATTTGTCTCCTTCTCCATCAAGATGTTCTCGATGAATCAGCTCACGGTTCATAGGAACGGTATCCTGTCTCCGATAGAAAATTGACTCGGCTGCAACCTATCGACGAGAAACATACGCGCGAACCGGATGCATCGATGCACTAACGATTTCTATTAGAAAACGGATTTCCCATGCATCACCGTGTCACTCCTCTTTCTTTCCCCGACGCAACGGATCAGAAAGCCGAGCTCCCGAGACAAATACGAGCATCTCGCCCGTGAAATTGATGAAACGGGCTCGGTTCATCCGCGTTCGATGTCTCTTCGTTCCGATATCGTCACGCTCCGGGCATAAATCAACCGCGTTAGGACCGAACGAAACGAAAACAAAATCCATAAATTCCCAGTTTCCTGCGACCACCGCGGTTTCCGTCAGAAGTTTCTCCAACTTCTGAAAGTAGTATATTCGCCGAGTCCCTCTCTTCCTCTCTCTCTCTCTCTCACTCACTCGGGTGTAAATAATGCGAGACCTGCACGAGGGGCGTGGGATTCGAGGGGTAGTTACCCTTTCGCGCGTCGAGACGTTCGTAAACAATACGAGTCCGTTCGAAGAAACGGGGAATCTACCACTGGGGTGACTTCCAGGGATCGTGAACGCCGCGTGGGTTCATTTCAGAGAAATTTCAATAGCTGACATAACAGACGTTCACGGCACGCGATAACGATTCTCTTATTTTGCCGTATTTATAATCTAAAGATCGAATCGCTACAAAAATCATTTTAAATTATCCACTGATCGTTCGTTTCTTTATAAATCTCGACAAAAATACAAAAATAAGAAGTATACACATTTTGATAAAATCATTAAAAGGTAAGTTGTCATATACGTTTTTCGTTGATTTACTCTATCCGCGTCACAATTAAATTTCCCGCGTGTAAAAAATGATGATCTTCAACGTTTGCGAAACGGTAATTCACTTTCGGATAGGTGAAAAAATATACGGCAGTCGCGTAAACGCGGAAAATTCTCACGAGCAGGTTCCGCGAACCACAAATTTCGGTTAAAAGTTACCGCATCGACGGGCAGGTAACGTAGGAGCCGAAAAAAACTGCGGGGGGAAACCGCACGAACGAGGGTGTGTATGGATAGTAGGCGTGGTTGCAAAGCGTTCGCCATCGAATTTACGAGTTTCCAATTCGGAAGCCCGGCCACATATAGGAGCGTAAGCCGGTTCGAATCGCAGACGTAGAAACTCTTGCATCCCCTCTATCGCCGTTCCCGACGTGCGAGCCCGAAGGTTTCGAAATTGTGAGACAACCCGAATTGTAAGGAGATCGAAAGAAAAGTAGCGAGAAATGACGAGGTCGACAAAAATCGAATGATGTCGCGAAATAAACTTTGTCAATTCGTTCGATACTCGACACCTATTACGGGATCTATAGAATATTTGGAGCGCGAGAGCGAATCACAGGCGCGGATATCGGTCATTTTCAATCCCACGCGTCTTCTTTCGCGCGACCCGCTTTTATTTTCCTTGTTTGCCCGATTCCGCGCCTCGGAACGACTTTTCCGCGGAGTCGATCGTTTCCATTCCGGAATTTCTCATCAGGGCTTCGCGCCACCGCGTAGCCGCCTCGGGTCCCCGCTCGTAATGAGTTCCGCGCTTTGTGACTCTCTAGCCGCTCGCGCCTTTTGTTCGCAATAATAAAAGGACTCCGCCGGTGTGCTGCCGACTTCAATTAGGCTGTCCAAAGTCGCGAGAGGAAGCGTGTATCGGCGCTGGCCGTGAGAAATCGACAGGTAAAAACTGTCAATGAATTTCTACTTTAGAATTCCCCGATGAAATTCTTGCCAGAATTTCGTCCAATCCCGACACGACAAATTCAGCCGTAATGCAGTTCTGGATACGGAACTGAAATAATTTCGCGCAAACTATACGGGGGAGAGACGAAATTCGTAGCGAACAAGAAAACGTTGAACAATGCCTTCGGTATTGAGATTCGTCCTCGCGGGGACTAATGCGCGTCGGCAGGTGCAGGGGCGAAACTATGACGAAGATGAATTCATTGTCTGGCTCCGCGGATCGGAGGCGTGGGTATACGTTAATTCATCAAAGTAATTGAGCGACGCGAGTTTACCGACTCCGTAAAAGTCTTTTCGCGGAACGCCAGACAACTCGTAATGGCCCGTTAATTCCGGCTCGTCTGCCCTCGCAGACTTCTTTCCTCTCGCCAGGTGCCGCGTCGCCGACCTCTCGCAAAATCCTACGAGTCGCATAGACGATCGCGTTCTACGTCGCAAAATTAAAACGGTAAGTCCACCTCGAACGGTTTAACTTTGCCGAGGAACGCGTCTTGTACCGCTCAGATTTTCTCATAGAATATCTTGTTACCCGAGAGGTTCCCGTCTGAAGATGAAATCATCAAGACGAGCGCGAAGTACAAACAATGATTATGAAGTTTGAGATAAGGGACGAGATTGGCTGGCGAGAAATTGGGTACGTTACAGGGGTCGTGTGTGCACAGGGCGAGACAGCGACGCGTGTTGTTTCGCCGCGGTGACAGCGTCTCCGTTGTCGCGAGCGACGTACCTCGCAAGGAGAGGAAAGGTCGCGGACAAGAAAACTCCATTACGCCCACCCACTCTTCCCTTTTACTAGACAATGATCTCGATTCGATCACTAATTTCTCGTAACGGAACCCCTTTTAACGTCGCCGCTCCTCGAGTATCAAAGGTACGACGAGACACGATCACGTACACTCTCTCGACGCACAAACGCATATTGCAACGATTAAATAATAAAATAACTACGTCTTTGCGCGATCTAGTTGTTAGTATATTGCGCGTTCAAGTCTCGCCGGTTCTCAGACAAACAAATAAACTGAGCAAATGTTTCTTCATAATTTCCCTTGATTCGTTGTCTCGTCTTGAAACGAACTAGCGCTGCGAAGCGGGAGGCAGCGTCGGCCGGGCCGGCAACAAGTCTGGAAACGCGAGGCGGGTGCCGGCGGAGGGCACGCGCCTCCTTTAGCCGGTCACGATCTAACCGGGGAGGGTCTAATTCTCGTCCAATTTCCAGGGCTGCGAGACCGGTTAACGGGCACCGGTCGTAGTTACCCCCGAAACGAGTTTCGATAAAGTTAACGCCGCGCCGGCCAGCGACACCGCGTACGGGCGTTTAGATAAGTTAACTGGCAGGACTGTGTACGTATACGGGAACGTCGACCCCTTCCTCGTTACGCCCCCTTCGCGGCGTCCCCCGGCGGGGGATATCCACGGTGATATAGCCGTCGGTAGTCGTCTGCGACGCGAAAGCAAACTCATCAGGATCGTTGCATGCAATCTGGCAGAAAGGCGGAACCTTCCGGCGACTCGCGGAATTGCTTGCGATGACGCAAATTGTGTTGACAGCCTCGAGGAGGGCTCGCTTCTTTTCCCTTCCGGCTGTACTGTCTACGCCCTGTGCAAACAATAATCCTGCACCGATCGACTCTCCCCGATTCCAGGATTTACTACTACTCAAAAAGCGTCGCCTCACACAACGCTACGTCAATAGAATAATATAAAATCATACGTATAGCGTCTGTAAATTATTTTTCGTTAGTGGTAATGCGAAACGTTTCTTAAAATTTCACTTCTCGACGTGGCATTAATTTATTGTGCGAGAGTACGAGAGAATAAAAGATAAGTCGATTCGTCCGGGCGGCCCGTGATGCGCTTGTAAATTGTCGAATTACGAACTTCCGTTTATTTTATCCGCGTCGGCGAGATATAAATACCTGCCGATCTCCTAAGAACGAACTTAAACGTGATTCAGTCGTTGAGCCAGGTGCAGCGGCGCGAAAGCTCTCGGCAACCTTGTTGTTCCCTCTGTATAAGCGTGTTAAATCGAGCGACTCTCGTTCCGAAGCGGAATGGGTCCTAGTCTCTTTCCGAGAATGAAATTTTCTGGGAACGTTCGCCAGATTACTCGCCCGTTTTGTTAACATTAAATCGGACGGGATTTTATTAGCGTCCCAAATTAAAAATCGATGTTTAACGGTGCGTTAAATTTGGATTACGCGGAGATATGCGATAAACTAACGTTTCGTTGCGGACGCGTCCGCGATCGATATGAAAAGCCATCGAGACACCTGCGAGATGATTCATTGAGTCGACGCACGTGCGGACCCGCCGGATAATCTATATTTTATGAATAGACGAACGATGCATTCGGCATCGGAATAATAGAAAGAACAAATTCGCCAAAACATTTTTCTTCTACTCCGTGTCACCGTTCATCGTATTCATTTCCTGTTTCAACGGAGTATCCACTTTTTGTGGATGCACGGAATTGCAAAATGCAATTTTTTTTCTCATACGTACATATCGAGGTCGGAACGTGAGTCGCGAGAGCGACGAGAACGCCGCTAGGCCTGTATCGACGGGCGATCGAACGTCTGGAGACAGGTCGGGATCGATGGAGGGACGACAGGGAGAATCGACACGATTGCCTCGCCGTCGACTTCGGGTAGTAAACGCACGTAGACACGCGTGCAAACATCGCGGTTCATTAAATTAATCCGAACACGGACTGACGTATAAACGTTGGACGTGCGAGTCCGTCGCGACGTGCCGCGTCGCCGTAATTTCTCCTGGACGTTCCACCGATTTCGAATCGTGCCGCGAATACCCGTCGATTCTCGATATATTGGATTACAATCGCTCCCGTCCAATGCCGACGGGATTCAGAAACAACGTCCTCGTCAGAGTCGCCGCATCTGCTATTATAATCATCCGAAATTTACATAACTTTCCAATTAAATGGACGATAATCAAAATATAATAATCGATCTATGGCGTAACACGTCGTCGGATTTCCCTGTTTTTTCTCAATCGGAGACACAAAAAGAAAAAATCGATCGACGAAGATCCAGATTTTGGACGAGGCCTTCCGTCGGACGAAGCGACACACGGGCCGTTGACGGTCTCATTGAATATTACAACGGGCGCCTAATGGGAAGACGGATTCGAGGCCAAGGCTCGAACGCGTTGAATGGAGGCGGCCGGAGGACAAAAGGAGCCACTTCGCGGTCTCTTTGTCCCAGCGTGGTAATCGCCGGCGTCGCGTCGATACCAATTTCACCGGTAATTAGAGCGATTCGCTTTTCCAACGATTCGTCTCGCCTTTACCTCGTCGCCGAACGATCTCCAGCGGCTGACAAAAACATTATCGGCTGACCCGGCCGATTTTCCCCAGCGGTTTATCCGTCGGAAATCCATGGAAAAAATCCACCGCGAACACCGAGGCGAGGTCGGACCCTCGAGCGAACTCTATCCTACATAGCGTTTCGGACGGCGTGGCAGCGGCGTCCTCAGACTTCGAAAGGCTCTTCGGAAAGTCCCCGCGGGGGCCGAACTCGAGAACACTCCAGTGCCCCCTCCAGGAGAATCGATATCTCGACGAGGACGACGGTCTTCTCTATCGCATCGGTTCGGTTGGAATTTCGCGAGACACATTTCTACGGACGCTCCGAGGCGAACACGTGAGAACGCCGAGGCTCTCTATACGGCCCTCTCTATCTCCGATGGCTCGGTTGCTCTTCCGCTGACTCGTCGAATATTCCTCCCGTGGCGTTTTTCATCATCCGTCTTCGCTTGCTCGTGAATTTCCAATGGGGACGGAAGTGGTCTCCTTTCCAGCGACGCGGGAACGTCGGATTTCCACTAGAAAATTGCTGTTTTTATTTATCCGCCGCGGATACCTCGCGTTCCTTTGCTGCCGAACGCGGCGCCGGTCAAATCATTTTCCCGACTCTCGTATTGGATTAGAGTAAAGACGCGGTCAAATCGAAACGGTTTACTCGCAACAAGAATTTGCAACGGACGTGAGCGCGATAAGGAATGTCCAGGGACGAGCCGGAGGGTAAGTTGCGTGGGACGATTCGCTATGCGGGCTGCGTCCGCGGGATTATCTATATGACTCGATAACTTACTCGCCGAATCTCCTGACGAGCCGACATTACGCTTCATTACGACCTCGATATCAGATTTATTTTTATTCCACCGACGCATCAGAATTCCACGATACATTCGGTGAACGAATCGATCGGAACGGGACACCCTCCGATCCCCAGTTTCGGACGTTTGATCCACTTAAAAGATGACGCCACGGCGCCGCACGGAAAATCCTAATGAAAAATTCTTAACGTTTCGTCGAGAGTTCCCATAACTCGTCGTAGTTCAACGCGTGTCTCGTTGAGCGTCGAACGGCCGACGATCGGCTCGCGGTTGTATTTAAAGCCGACGGCGCGTCCGGTATAAGGACAACTGGATCCGCGCGGCGGTGAAAAAGTCTCAAAGAAAGCGGCGACGCCAACGCGCGTATGTATCAGCCGCGAGCCGTCGCAATTCCAGCGAAGAATAAATTTTCCCTGGCGCACCCGCCCACGCAGCGCGCGAATAATACGCGGCGCCGTTTTCGCCGCGTATCGGCGGCCTTGATCGGGCTCTCTCCTTTCCACGGTTAAAACGAGCGTGGGCTGGTGCAGTTGCAGCTGCACCCACTTAATTCCCGGGCTACGTTAACCCTTTGTCCGGAGGGAACTCTCGTTCCCAATCGATTCAGTGATTATTCGTGAATCGCGACGGTCGGAATTAAAAGTATAAATGAGACTTGATTCGTCGACGCGACGAGAGGAGATTTAAAGAGGAGCATTCTGTGCGACCCGGGGAACGCGGAGGGTGAGCCGAGGGTGTCAAAGGGGTTAGTACGTATGCATCGGACGCGTACGCGCGTCGTCGTATCCACGGACAAGCGATGGCAATACGAGCATCGCCGGTTGAATCGCAAGCAGCTCGGCTGTGTTTCGCGTCGAGCGAGGAGTGGCATTTTCCCGATATCGAAGTGGTCGATGCGACTCCGGGACTCGATGCGAGAACGAGTAACCCTCTTTTATTGGATGTACCCGAAGCCGATTCCTGCCCGGATTATTATCCGACCATCGATCCTTACGTTTTGTTAACGCGCCCGTTTCGTGGCTCGCTAATCTGTTTCATTAGCTCTCGCTCCTTCCTCGATACCTCCTTTAACGGCGGGGTTCGGTTTAACGCGTTTCGAATCGCTCGCGAGCCGGAATATTGTGATAGACCGGGAGACGGTGATAAAACGATAAAAGGAGTCGGGTGTAATAGTCGGAAAGTTTGAAGTTTGAACCTCGTATACGCGGTTGTCGGCGACGAGAGCGGAACGGGATCGAGATTCGGAATTTTCTTCGTCGAAAATTGTAATTACCGTCTTCCACTAAAAAATGAATTTATCGACGCATCCGGCGAAATAAGCAGTTACGTACGGGCGACCGGGCTCGGATTGGCCTCGGTGCGGTATCATAATCGCGCGCGCGTGAAATGCTACGCCGTTACGTAAAACTAAATTTCCGGCAGTCGGAATCGTCTCAGAACGAAGCGCAACACGAGATTGCATTTACACCGGGGCTAGGCGGGGGCGGAACCAGCCAGAATTTCGATTGTGAAGCGAAATAGTTTGGATTCGAAGCGATGCTATTATATGGGCCGCCACGTACGGCCGCTAAATACTCGTGGATGTCGGGGATAAAGTTGAATCGGAACCGTAAACACGGACTAAGCTACTTACAACTCTACGAATTCGCGAGCCAGCGTTGTTTCGCCTCGCTCGCACCGCCAAGTAAAACATTTTACTCTTGAGCAGCTATCGTCGAACTTCCCGAAACCAGTTTCTCCTCTCCTGTTTAAAGCTTCAATATTATCAACTCCCAAATTACTTCGCGCTCGAACGCTATCAGGACGAAACGTGTACTTGCCGTGCTTCTATCCTGACAAACGACTAAACTGCGGATTTCCATGCAAAACGAAACACTTCTGACGTCGATTTAATGCATCGAATTGCGCTCTTCGTATATTTAAGTCGCAGCCTTTCTACTACTTAATTTCGGTCGGATTTCTCTCGGAACGGAATTGATTGTTTTCCGAGAAGACAAATCGTGGACGAAATTTCTGACGCGTATTACACGCGTGTATCATTCTCAGGAAATTTCTCCGGGGCTGCACGCAACCAATATAAAAAAGGTAAGAGCCTTCCTTTTCTCGGGAAATAGGGACGGATATTACGCGAAGGGTCGGACCCTGGCTAAACGGATATTGGAAAGGGTCGCTCGCCGGGTAGGGGCTGAATCGAAAGTACGACGAGTACTTGGTCCGTCGAAGCCTTATCAAAGATATGTCAAAAGAATCTTTCGACTAGGCTTGCCAGGATTCCCAGTTACATTTCACCCTTTTGTCGGACGTATGCTACCAATTCCTTAATAAATCTTTTTCGTTCGTATTTAAGAATCCGAGTTACGTACCGAGTCGAAAAAAAAACGCGTACGTCATAGTCGGTTCCGAGCAAAGTTATTCAAGTATTTTCTATTCATGAAACAGTGGCTCGTTCATCACTGGCAACGTTCAAGACGGTGTAATACGACATCGAGAACATAATTCTCGGTCCTTCATATTAAAACGGCGTCGTTTCATTACCGTGGATCATAAAGGAAGACGGATGACCCCGAGACTTCTTACGATTCTCCTCGTTCCCGCGCGTCTCTTAACTCCGGCCGCGGATGAACCGTTTTCAGCGATTTATACGCCGTTTATCGGGCGAGTAAAGCGCCTCGAAGTCGATCGCGAATTTCGCGAACCGAACGAACGCGCACACGTGCATATATATATTCGCGGGATTCTCGAAGAAAGCGACTCGTCCCAGTTCACGTAGTAAAACGACCCGTCTCGTATATTGAGCATCCGTTTCTGTTCAGCCGCTGCGTCGACGTTGTACGAAGAATTACGCGCCACCGACGAGAATTAAACGCCTCCGTCCCTGTTCCTCCGCCTTGTTCGCACCCCGCCGTGCATTTACATCGGAGGTTTAGAATTAGTTTCCGCGCGAATACGTACACAATTTATCTCGTTGCGTCATTCTTATTTCTGCTCGCGAATTCGTCGCGTTAGAGAAACCTCGTGGCGGAAGTTGCGAACCGAGTCGGGCAAAAGTTGCGGCAGCCGTATTAAACGCACGCGTGCCAGATTCGATACTCGATAGCGGAAAGATACGTGGAACTGTTTAAAAACCGGGACCTGTACGCGAGGCACGGTCATCTGGAAAACGAGAAATTCGATAAGGGGGCAAATATTTGTCGCGGGAGACGTCGAGACAAAGTTAACTCGTCCTCGCTCCATTAAGGGGTTAGCGGCCCTTAGCGATCCACACAAAGGCGAGGAAGTGGCTTCGAGCTATCGCCCGGTCCCGATAACTTCCAGCCGTCCCGACCCGCGCAAGGAACCGATCGATTTGCCCGGCTATAAAATTTATTCCTGTTCCTCCGGACACCGCGATCTGCGCCGCGAATAACTCGTCACGTCGACGATTTTATTAACGTCTACGTCTTACGTAACAAACCTATAAATAAGAGCGATGGGAACTCCGTTAGCGCTTCGGTCTATTGTTTGTTCGGGAACGAGACGGAAGGGTAGACTCGACGTCTCGAATCTTTAATCGGAGATTTCAATTCGGGCGACGGAGAGGTCTTTGACGACCGCCGAAAAGCCGAAATTCGCCGCGAGCCGTCGGTCGTTCAAAAGGGTAACGGATTTATGGGGTCGTTCCCTAAAGAGCGGGCCGATTCGTGTCACACACGTGTCGCCGCCGCTATTACCCGCAGCCCGCGTCTCGTCGCCAGAGTTCATCTCGTCGGCAGACGGGAAACGATTCCGACAAGCGTAAACGCGAGTCCTGACAAATAGCGCGGGGCCCGGGGATAAGTTTGTACGCGCGGCACTAAAACCGCGAGCACTAAAATCGTGGAATCACGGGGGGTGGTTCCCGGCGACGCGGGAAGAACTCTCGAAAAGAACTCCCAATATCGGCGAGTTCCCGCTAAGTTCCGGAGTTTAGGAACGCCGGATGCACGGAGGTGACGCTATCTAACTCCTCGTACGGCCCTTATAAAAGCGAGATTTATTCCACCCTTTACCACGGAAATTTTAGAGAGGTTCGCGCTTTATGAATTTAGAGCCGGGAGCACAGTTTGATATTGACGAAACTTTAGTTATGTAAGAGGTATAAATATGTATGGGTCAGAGTCGACGCTTGGCGACGACGGGGAGATTTCGTAGGTACGCTTAGATTTCGTTAAAGGTATGTATAAACGTTTATTGATTAGAAACGCCGGTTCGGTGACAGGGAAGAGGTATGTGCTCGCAGGGACGTGCCGCGCGTCGTCCCGATTTCCTTTCCGTCGGGAAGACAGCGCGGTAACGAAGAAGTAACGAGGTCGCGAGAAAGGAGGAGCGTCGCAGGAACAGGGACGCGTGCGTCGCACGTCGTTTTTTTCCCTTTCATTTCCACTCGATCTGTCGCGAATGGAGATGTTTATTATAGGAGGAGGAAAGGAGCGGCGGATCGTTAGGTCACGAGCGGAATACATTTCCGGTGAGATAATATCAATTTTCCTCGAGGGAAACCCGTAAAAAGGTGCAGACGCATCTACGCGTCTCGGTAAAGCATTCTCGGTTTCGCGGCAGTAAATTTGAGCGCGCGAGAGTTACCATCTTATCGTCCGATATTTAGACTGTGAGGTAAACGCTGTACGCGCTTCGCGAATCAACCGATAAGGGGAGAAAGAAATAAACGTGCACCGCTTCGCCCGCCCAGAAAGCTGGAAACTCTATTTTATGGTAAATAGATGTTGCTTCCGAGAGGATCCGCCGACTTCGGCGCGATCGAACCGCGCCGGGAGGGCGAAATAAAGAGGAAGCAGGAGAAGTTAAAGAATGATATGCCGCGACGCCGTAGATTCTTCCTTCGGTTTATCGGTTTTCCAACTGGGCCGCAGCCGCGGTGCAAGAAAAACCGGTAGATTCTCTGTCAAAATATGTACTACTGATCTTGAAAAATCTTATTAATTAAGAATCTGTTATTGCTATGATCTTATTGCTTTGATATGATCGAGTCCCTATTCTATTGTTTCTATACTCTTATACCGCGCCGCCGTATCGCGCATCGCGCCTTACCTATANATACTACTGATCTTGAAAAATCTTATTAATTAAGAATCTGTTATTGCTATGATCTTATTGCTTTGATATGATCGAGTCCCTATTGTTTCTATACTCTTATACCGCGCCGCCGTATCGCGCATCGCGCCTTACCTATACGTGCAATTTCTGCTTCAAGCACACAAACCGTTTTATAATTAGACCGTCCATGCGTCGTCTCTACAAAGTTATAAATAACCCTCTTGCAAGTTTTTAGTGTACTTTCGAGTCGACGGATGTGGAGCGCAAAACGAGGACGATCACCTTTGACAATATACCGTGCTACTTCATACATATGACAGCAGTTCTTGCTATCACACAGAATAAAACACGAGGCTACTTCGACCATCTTTAATGCTACTTGATACTCTGACGTCGAATCTCGGCGTTTGAACGCACGTTTCTCATCGGCGAGACGTCGCGTCGTCCATTTATGTGCAGACTTGCACGCGGAATAAGCTCATTTCCACGGTACACAGTGGCCCGGTCACCGCTTAGGACAAAAGCCGCGTTTGTACGCGGAGGACGCGAGAAGAGACCCGTGGTCCGGGCATTTTCCGCGCGTACAATGCGAGCAATACGAGGGACGTTCAGCCGGAACCGCCTCGTGGCTCGCGTACACGTGTGTACTTTAAACCGGCGAATTCCTGCCCGCGAATTGCAAATTGCTCGGGGACGAGTAAATAAGATTGCTTTCCGGACGTTTTCCGTTCTGGGATACGCCGGTTTCATCCACGGTGTTTAATCTTCGACGGGAGATAAGAAAATGTGAAAATTACTTCGCGCGATATTTTCCCCTGTCAGAAATGAACCGCGCGCGAGTCGAAACCGTGTCGGAGGCATTTCGAGAGGGTGGACGAACGTCCGCGCGAAAGTCGGACGTGCGTTTAAGGATTTAAGTCGGACCCGCGAGAGCCACTCGGGGAAGTTGTTCGCGGCGCACGTAGATTCGAGGGAGCAGATGTTCGTAATTGCCGGGACCGACCCCGGCGGCCGTCGCGTCGCGTCGTCGTCGTTGCGAGCGCGGCGCGTAAAGTCCTCCTAGAGAAGGTTATAACTACGCGCGCGTATAGTTTCGTTGCGCGGGCGGCCCTCCGTGTGCGGCACAATGTATATGTCCGCGGGCTGTGTGCGCGCGGAGTGTTTAACCTGGCCCGTGTGCCCCCGAGGTGTAAACAATTATTGCTGGAACGATGCAAAATGAAAATCGCAAACAGCCCTCGCCTCTGCAGCCGCCGCGCGCTCACTTCCGCTCGCCCTCTGCCATCGATTACGAACGTAGCCGGCGTATCGCTGCCGAAGATCGCGCGAGAAGACCAGTAAAATTTTATTCCTGTTTGGGTAAAAGCAAAAGGCGATCAAGAATTTGTTGCCCTCCGTCGTTCCCCTAATTTATCTGTCTCCCCGAAAACCGGCGACTCGCCCTCGACTCGCTTCGGCAATAACTGTCCGTCCCCTATAGCTCTTTGCTGTCGTACGCGTGTTCCCCCTAATGCGCGCCGTCGTCGTTCGAGTCTCTGTCCGACGGACAAACAGAGGGTCCCTATCAAAACGTGCCGCCGCGCTCGCGTTAAATAATAATTAATACGTCTCCCGTGTATCGTAAAACAATTCGACGGTATAATGGGCGGTCTATTGGAAAATCTTTAAAAGTGTACGGAGGGCGGAGCGGCGGAGAGGGCGAGGGCCGGTAACGAGAGGAGAAGCGTCGTTAATTTCCGCGTCGGCGGAACAAGGCGGCGAGATTTACTGATATTTTTTTCCAGCGAGCTTTTAGCGCCGCGGCTCGCGATTTACAAATGTTTATTGCACCGAGCGGGTTATAACGGGCAGCCGGCAGGCGACTAACTAGGGAATTATGCGGCTCCGGCTCTTTTCGAAATCACCCCGACTACCACGCCCACGACCCTTCTGCCACGGTAATATAACCAGAACGGTTTCTCTTGATGCCGTCCGCGAACAGCCTGCTCGAGAGATCTCGCCGATTAATATCCGGCTAAATGTTAACAGAAGGGAGAGCAGCCTCGGTTTAAGAACAACGGGCGTGGTTTTTACCAATGTAATAAGCCAGTTGCCTTTACGAAAGAATTGCGTCGGAGATAGCTGTATTACTTTCACCGTCGGTCGCGTATTCTCGAATAATTAATAATCGTTGTAATACGTCGTTCTTACGTCGATATTAAAATGCCGGAGAGGTTTGGCCGGGGTTCATCCGCACACCGCCGAATGGTATCGTAAATCCTGAAACGTTTACGTTCCACTCGGAATTGGATGCAAATCGATCGAGATTCAGTACCGAGGATGACCGGTTAATGGCGGGCCCGTGATCTAATGAATCGTGTTTATCGAAGCCTGACCCGGCGACTTGCGAAATTGTTTGGAGAACAACTCGCCGCACCGATGCTCGAGTAATTTAATCGCTGCTAACTGACAAAGTCAATAGGGATGGGTCGACCTAGACGGATATTAATGTACCGCGTTTCGCTGATACCGCGCAAAACTGGAAATGAAACGATATCCGATAGAATAAAAGGAGAATCGAATAATTCTGTTTAATTTTAACCGACGTAATTATACCTTCGCTCGTTTCGTTAAACGTAATCACCTTTAATTACGAGAAATACGAGTCGACGTCGATACCGATAATACCGACGAATCGGTCTGATGAAAATTTGGTTCGACGCGAAGAGGAGGCGGCCGAGTGTTTTGTCAAAATACTTGGACGTACGAAATTTCATTTTCTGCCCCTCGAACGACGCCATAACCGTATCTCCAATCGATTTCCGAGCGAATTTTCCCTAGGAACGGTGAAGAAGCCACGATTATCCGGTCCACTCGTGCTGGCCGGGAAAACTTTTCCGGCCGAGCAAGGTGTCTCCTCGTGTTCCAGACTTCGACGAACGATAAAAGTAACGACCAGCTTCGCCAATAACGTCACGGTCGCGTCGTACGGGCACCCTCGAGGGGTGAAGCGTTCATTTTCCCCCCCGCTAATTGATCCATCGCCTTCCGGACGCGGAATCACCGAGGCCACCTTCCAAATTTACTCGCGTCCTCTCTGTGTGTTTACGCGCGGTCCGTCCCCTTATAACTAAATTTTCACGTTACAGCCACTCTCCGACCTGAAATTTTCATTAAACGGACACCAAATGTGCATTGTTCGGAAGTTTGCGCGGTCGCGTTTGTATCTCGTGAGAGATGACGCAAAGTTAATAGAGCGGTTTGTCGGTCGGCTCCATCGGCGGAGCGTGACAACTTTTAACCATTTCCACCCAAACTTCTGTCGTCTCGTCGATCGAAATATGATAATTGGTCGCCGAAAAAGGGAACGCGTTTTCTTACGTCGGCCGAGTCTCGACGTTGTCCCGAACATAACGCGTTGACTATATTGTTAACGAGCTCTCGTTCTTGTTGAGATTTCATTCAGTGCCGTTAAGTCGGGGAAATTAATTCCGGCCGGTCTTCGCGCAGTAACGCCGCTGATGAAAGTAATTAATTAAACGGCGTCTAACGCGAACTTTATAATCGCGCTCGTTTAATGGACTTATAGGGTCCGATGCGCTGCATGTTAATTTCGCGAATACATCTCCCTTGTTCGCCGGTTTTCCTTAGGCAACGTTTCCCTCTGCAAACTTGTTTGCCTCAGGTTTTCCCGCCTGTATACTTAGGTCCCTCGCGAGGCACAAAGTGCTCGAGCGTCAAACGTTGAGAAAATAACCGAGTCAAAATTAATGAAGTTTCGTCTTTTAAGAAGTCGGCCCGGCCTTTCCACTTAATTGTGCTTAGCTTTCTTTTGAATAATGCAGCCCCGACGACGGGAAGAATGAATTCACGGATTGGCCTATTCGAGAATCAAGTGAATTACCGGGCTAACCGTTTCCATCGAGAAACACGGTAAAACGTGTAGCGTCGGTTCGGTCACGTGGAAAGGAAGTGCACGGGGCCACGACTCCCGACCTCCAGAAAGCACGCGAGTTGAATATTTATCGCGTCTAGTCCGCCGGACACTGTATCGGGACAAATTAACGCCGACCAATCTGGATCGTGCACGGTCGCCCGAGTTTCGTCTCTCTTCGCGTGGCCGGCGCACAACTTTCATAAATCGCTCGCCCGATTTGCCGCATTCTCTGCACGTTTAAAAGTTTGACTAAATAAAAACGGTATCTCGAATAACGATCTGCAGATCCAATATTTCAGGACCGGTTCCCTCCTATCCTCCTAATCTCTCACTCGTCTGAACAACTTTCGTTCGAGCTCTACGCGTCGGGAACGTGATTCGCGTGCCAACCATCGCGGAATATGAGGGGCGAACGTTACAGTGGAAATCGTATTACGCGTTAAAGAAAATACCATCCACTTTACGCGAAATACGGTGACGAGGCTCGAGCGAGTTTCGACGAACGATCGTTTCATTCGTTTCGTCTTCTAAAAACCAGAATTCTCGACGGCGGAACTGTAACGTATTTAACCGTGCGTCGACGTAAACTAAAACGGGGTTAGCTAACGTTTACAAATCAGTCCCGGAGGTACGGGAAACGCGTGTCCCGCGACGCGACGTACGCAACCCTGTCTCGTTTCGCGCCGCAACCCAAGGCGTGGAAACGCTTCCGTTCTCGCGTGTACATACAAACGCGGCGGGCAAACTGCTCGCATTACATATGCATAGTTTCATAAATTTCACCGCCGTAACCGTTTCCCTCCTGAAAGCCAGCCAAGCTTTTTAATATTACCGCGAGCCCGATACGGCCTGCACTTGCTTCCTGCCTTACGCCGACTCTGTTATATTGTTCTGACTTCTGTTATATTAATTGACTCGTTCGGGATTTTATTGTCGACGGGACGCGGAAGACTTCGACGCGTATCGATCAATTGTAAGAGGAGGGGGATCCAGATTGTCGAGATTACGCGGTGTCGGTGAATCGTTGGTATTTAATTAAGCGGGTGCGAAGAGGGTGAGCGTGGGCGTTGCTTCGGGTGACGGAACGCACAATGGGGTTATTGTAGATATTATGGTCGATATCGGTTACTATTGATTATGAGGGGAAGCCGTTACGATTGGGGTGATCGACGTTGCGGGCGAGGACACACCGCGAGGGGAGCTCTATAGACACTGTTGACGCGTCAAACGAACCAATTGGAAGAGGCCCAAAGTCCGAGAGGAAACGAATCGCGAAGCTCGACCGCTTTTAATTTTTCTCCCTTGACCGTCATAGAGAATCGTAAGTCGTGGAGTATCCAGGTACAGTTTTGCAGAAGGCGGTCGGACGTCCGGTCGGGTCGACCCTTAAACGGTCGTCAATGGCGGTCGTTGACAAGCAATTCACCGGCTCCCGATCCCTTTCGCTCGCGCGACACGTCGGCTCGCGAATGTATTGGTCGAAATTGAAATTAATTTGCGGCGCAGCGCGGAGACGAGAGTAGAGAAACGCGCGGGTCGGGATAGGCGAGGGACAGACGGGGCGGGGTACGGGGAAATTTTCGTAATGAAGTACGGGGGGGACTAATGATACGCGGATAAAAGCCGGGCTGCGAAACGAGGCCGAACCGAAGAGCCGGGGGGGCCGGGAGGGCGAGAAAAAGAGGATCTGGGCACACGGCACATTCTATCGAGATTCAGAACCGTCGGGGTCTATCTCTTTATAAACTGAAAAGAAATTGAGCTCTCCGCCGTTCCACCCTCTCCTTTCTGCCCTTTCCACCGTCTCTCTTTCTTCCTCGTTTTTTTCGGCGATGGAGGTGGAAGGCAACCGAACAGGTTTTCGCGGAAAAAGGCACGGAATGAAAGCGAGATAGGGACAGGAAAAAAAGAGAGAGAAAGAATCCGGCGTTCGTGCGGTCATAAAAAGAGGATTGAAATTGCGCAAGACTTACCTACGCGCGGAAATGGAGGTCCGGTAGGTATAGAAACCGCGATTTTCATCATCGAGAATCTCTGCCGGGTGCAGAGCCGCACGAAATAATGTTTCCGCGAAGCGACGGCCCGATAGCGGGGCAAGGGGACGGAAGGTTGGTTATTTAAACATCGTTATCCGGTTGAGAGGATTTTTAATGGACGGTTACCCTTTCCCCCGAGCCTTGCCGATGTTCTTTGCACGTTTCGAGTGCCACACAGAGAATCGCTCGACGGTCTACGTCAGCGGCCGGGCGAAACCGATACCCGACGTTTTCCTTTGCTTCCACCGCGTCCACCTTCGGTCTCTCCGAGTATTCCATGTTTTTTTTTTAGACAACCGTCGCACACTTTTCCGATTTACGCCCGAGACAAGTGTGGCAATTACGAATTTAATATGAACGCGAATTTGGCAGGAAATAATGATTTCCACGCGCAAATGTAAAATTTTCGCGAAAATGAAGCTAAATAGCAGCCGGGCGATTGCGAATTCGATAAAATCGTCTGTTTAATTATTACGGGGAAAATTTTTAAACGCGTGCATCGCTGCCATGTCGGCGTTGGCAAAAATAAATAACGCGTTTCGTAACGCGCGTCGAGTAAAATAAAACTCTGTACAAATGTTCCGAGCAGAAGCTCATTTTGCTTCTTCTATATATTTGGCGATCTCGCGTAGATCGCGTGCATTTACGGCGGAAATTCTCTGGCCCGGTGCATAATTAATCGACGGTCCATCGTTCGGGAATATTGCGAAACGAGTTTCGTGACGGCGAAACTCGGCCCGCGTAGCCCGATGATGGATTTGTACTGAAATTAGAGCTGCCTTGTCGTTTGAGGGTTTCCGTGGTGTCGCGTTGCGGTCTGCTACCCTTTGATGCACGCGATGCGTGCCCGCAAACGAGGTAGAAGTCTTATCGAGAGATGANGACTCGTTCGGGATTTTATTGTCGACGGGACGCGGAAGACTTCGACGCGTATCGATCAATTGTAAGAGGAGGGGGATCCAGATTGTCGAGATTACGCGGTGTCGGTGAATCGTTGGTATTTAATTAAGCGGGTGCGAAGAGGGTGAGCGTGGGCGTTGCTTCGGGTGACGGAACGCACAATGGGGTTATTGTAGATATTATGGTCGATATCGGTTACTATTGATTATGAGGGGAAGCCGTTACGATTGGGGTGATCGACGTTGCGGGCGAGGACACACCGCGAGGGGAGCTCTATAGACACTGTTGACGCGTCAAACGAACCAATTGGAAGAGGCCCAAAGTCCGAGAGGAAACGAATCGCGAAGCTCGACCGCTTTTAATTTTTCTCCCTTGACCGTCATAGAGAATCGTAAGTCGTGGAGTATCCAGGTACAGTTTTGCAGAAGGCGGTCGGACGTCCGGTCGGGTCGACCCTTAAACGGTCGTCAATGGCGGTCGTTGACAAGCAATTCACCGGCTCCCGATCCCTTTCGCTCGCGCGACACGTCGGCTCGCGAATGTATTGGTCGAAATTGAAATTAATTTGCGGCGCAGCGCGGAGACGAGAGTAGAGAAACGCGCGGGTCGGGATAGGCGAGGGACAGACGGGGCGGGGTACGGGGAAATTTTCGTAATGAAGTACGGGGGGGACTAATGATACGCGGATAAAAGCCGGGCTGCGAAACGAGGCCGAACCGAAGAGCCGGGGGGGCCGGGAGGGCGAGAAAAAGAGGATCTGGGCACACGGCACATTCTATCGAGATTCAGAACCGTCGGGGTCTATCTCTTTATAAACTGAAAAGAAATTGAGCTCTCCGCCGTTCCACCCTCTCCTTTCTGCCCTTTCCACCGTCTCTCTTTCTTCCTCGTTTTTTTCGGCGATGGAGGTGGAAGGCAACCGAACAGGTTTTCGCGGAAAAAGGCACGGAATGAAAGCGAGATAGGGACAGGAAAAAAAGAGAGAGAAAGAATCCGGCGTTCGTGCGGTCATAAAAAGAGGATTGAAATTGCGCAAGACTTACCTACGCGCGGAAATGGAGGTCCGGTAGGTATAGAAACCGCGATTTTCATCATCGAGAATCTCTGCCGGGTGCAGAGCCGCACGAAATAATGTTTCCGCGAAGCGACGGCCCGATAGCGGGGCAAGGGGACGGAAGGTTGGTTATTTAAACATCGTTATCCGGTTGAGAGGATTTTTAATGGACGGTTACCCTTTCCCCCGAGCCTTGCCGATGTTCTTTGCACGTTTCGAGTGCCACACAGAGAATCGCTCGACGGTTTACGTCAGCGTCCGGGCGAAACCGATACCCGACGTTTTCCTTTGCTTCCACCGCGTCCACCTTCGGTCTCTCCGAGTATTCTATGTTTTTTTTTAGACAACCGTCGCACACTTTTCCGATTTACGCCCGAGACAAACATTTGTGCCTCCCTTCGCGACTCCGACGTCCCCGATATCACCGTCACCTTCGACTCTCGATTCCCCTTTTTCTCGATCGTTCCCATGATTCGCAGAGACTTCGCAAGTTTTCTAATTAGTATGGTGCCTCCGGCTAAGCGAAGTCTCGGCCGCTCGACAGTTTAAAACGGGGAAAGGGACGCCTTTGAGAGCCCGGCCAAGAAGTTTCGGCCGCCCCGCACCGTCCGCCCCTTCCTTCGTTCTCTCCCGAGACAAGTCGTAAAGTCGGTCCATCGACTTTGAGATTCTCTTTCTCTCCCTTCCGTCGACATCGTTTTTCCGCCCTCCCCCTTCTCCACGCTTTATTATTCGTTCGGTCTATGAGGAACTCGTCCCGAGAGAACGGGATTACTCCGCCGGGACGAGACGTTCATGTATCCAATTAAAGTCGACGAGTTATCTCGCAAAATAGTGAAATCCAAAGACGAAAAAATTGTCTTTGATCCTGATTTTTGAAACACAAAGACAGTTTCGAACGACTACCGGGAATAATTCGAACAGGCGACGAACGAAGTGAACGTTCAAGCTCATTTTCGTTTCTTCAGGCTTGCCACTGAATTTCCTTGGAAGAACGAGGAAATGGAAGTAATAATAGCGACTTTTCCGGCTTCGCGTTATTACCGTCGTCGTCGGGATTCGCACGGTCGCTTTGAATGCGAGTAGCCGTGTTTAGGCGTGGGCACGCAAGGCCACTCGANGAAGACGAAAAAATTGTCTTTGACCCTGATTTCTGAAACAGAAGGACAGTTATTCGAACGACCACCAGAAATGATTCGAATAGGCGACGAACGAAGTGATCGTTCAAGCTCATTTTCGTTTTTTCAGGCTCGCCACTGAATTTCTTTGGAAGAACGAGGAAATGGAAGTAATAATAGCGACTTTTCCGGCTTCGCGTTATTACCGTCGTCGTCGGGATTCGCACGGTCTCTTTGAATGCGAGTAGCCGTGTTTAGGCGTGGGCACGCAAGGCCACTCGAGTCTTTCCTCTCGTTTCACCCTTCCGAGGACCGTCACCGGCCATTATACCGCTGTTTTACGAGCAGAGGGGTTTGACGCCGACGAGAGAGATTGTTTACCCAGCTCTCGATCGTAGTCTACGTCGATGTCGAATGTTCGGGGCACGCGCGGCTCATATTAATTGCGTCCTAATTCGTGTCGTGGGGTGATTCCCCCTGAACAGAAGGGGCACGAGATTCGAGGCGGGGCGACAGATTCCAGGGTGTAAGATTTCGCGTTGTGATCACAATCCTGATTTTATTTGTACAAATTATTTCTTAGATAATAAAGAATTATTCTGCACGCGACAAATCCTTTTTTCACTTTTAAAAAAATGTACGCGTGTAGTGGCGCGCAATAAATATTGCCAGCGAAACTCGATAGAGACAGTTGAAATCGCAGGCGCGTTTAAAGCTGAGAAATTTGAAAAATACCCTTAAAAAAACGTTTGAATCTTTTCCCGGGACGCAATGAAACGAGCGCGCACGGTCGACCGGTCGAAAACAGACACCGGCGAGCGAGCGGGCGAGCGAGGCCGATTCGATCCTAAATCGATTATCGCCGGGCGTTCTATCAATTTCTGATTGACGCGATAATAAATTTCACGTCCCGGCCGTAGCTTCGGCCCGTCCGCCTATTCCCGCGCCGTTCTGCATTTCCAGACCGATTAAATTTAAGCGCTTTGCTATACCCGGTTTCGGCGTCCCTCCGCGAGCGCAACGAAAGCGGATCGCGAGCGTTTCGGCCGCCGAACGACCGACTTTATGGGTCCCGCTGGCGCCGTTCTTAAACTCCTTCGACGATCGTTTTTTTTCTCGTACAAGTATTAAATCGATTGACGAATCGAACCGATCCTTTACAAAACGCTTAACGGGGCGCGTTCAGAGAGACATCAGAGGCTCTTAAACGGGAACAAAGTGGCTCGCCATTAAAAAACGGAAACGTAATTGGCAGAAGCCTCTTTATTTATTCGCCGTTCTTTTTGTTTCGACGAGCCGCGAGCTCTTTGAATGTACCTCGACGAGGAACAGTTGCAGCGAACCTATCCCCGTCTATATCTACCCTCTCGAATTTTTGTTTCCCCATCGTGCGAGTGCGTGCCTTTTCTTCTTGTACCTTACTTTTTCGTCCGCGGAAACGACGAGCGTATCGGTCGAATATTTCAGGCGAACGTTTCGCGTGGGAATTTTGCGAGGAAACGGGAGCGAGCTTTTCAACCGCGGAGGTATCTATACCGAAAACGCTTTTGCCCTCTCTCGCTCGAGCGAGTGCCGCCGCGTTTCGCTCGCTCGCCCGCTGCCGAACCAGACAACGCAACGATTACCTTCCACTCTGTGTCGCCGTTCCCGTTCTCCGTATTTCTAACTTTGCGCAACTCGCGTGTCTGTCGATCGTACGAACACAAAGCGGGAGTCGTTTCAATTAAAATTAATTAAACGAGTAGAACGAGATAGAATTTTTATATAATCGTCGCCCGGGACCGGACCCGGGGAAATTCATTTAATCTTTGATCGAGCCTGGAAACTAGCGAGATCGGCCGTGCCGGTCCAGATAAATTTTGCATTACGGAGGTATACCCCGTTCTGTTCAGAGAAAATCAGAGCGAACCGTCTATCGGGGTCGCAGTCAGGATACCAAGACGTCCAACGTTTGGAAACTCAATCTAGCCGAATACGTCGATGCTCAGATATGCCGAGAGTAGGAAATTACGTGCTCTATCCGCGGTCTATCCAGAATTAATGGCTGTATCCAAAACTGTGCCACCTCCGTCTTGATCCGTGAACGCTTGAACGGATGAACTCTCGCCGAGTCTCGAGTTAGAAAAACGCCGGGGGCACGTAAACGTAACGGGAAACATTGAATATTGATTAATTTATTAGACGACGAAAGGGTCGGTGCGCGCACGCGAAACGCGTTTCGCATTACTATGTGTGACGCGTGTATGCACACGCGGAAGCGCATCGCGAATTCAGCGCGTGCCGTGCGCGGCCCGGAAATAATATCTATCGATCCCGAGCCGCGGGTGCGCGGCCGGGATAAAACTGCGTCGCGGCTGCAGCCGGCGCGAGAACGGAATCGGTCGTGGATCGTCTTCGATTTCTCTGCCGCTGGAATCACCGACAAAATGCGCTTTAACCGCGAAGCAAGAGGCGCGGGCGGCACGCACGGAGGAAACGTCGACGATAAATCGAGTTGCGAATACCGATCAACAGAGGAAACATTTTGCATACATTCCCAATATCTAGCTCGATGGAGAAGAAGCACGACGCCCTCGTGTTTCTTCGGCTCGTTCCCTCCCACTTGGTCTTTTTCGTTTACTCGATGAGGTTCGACGAGGTCGAGAGCCGATAGCGAACTAAACACATCGTTGCCTCTCGTCTACGCGGACCTCCGCTGATCGCTGTTCATCAATTTAGAAGCTTCGCGAGTGTCGCACTTCGCTTTTCGATTTTGTTTAAGGAGGTTCATCTGGTACATAGCAAGTCAAATGCAAGTTATAGAAAAGGGGAGCTTGCTTGACTAGCATACATGTTAATAACGGAGGTTATCTACTCTAAAGATGCAGATTTCGTTTGTTGTGTTCATATATTTCTCGATTCATAGTCACTCAATCTACCTAAATTTGCAATTAAAATGTTCGTTAAATGTTTCTCTTTAATATGACATAAGTTTCATTCAAAACTATCTGTCAATACCTAATAAATTAGCGATAGAAGTCTAGGAAATCACTCTTTTTCATATGACTACATGTAAAATTGTAAAAAATATTTATATTAATATCTCATCATTAAGATATCCAACTGACTTAAAAATTTTTTTTAGATATCCTGGTATACTGTTACAGACTATCAAATTTTTTTTTGGAGATCTATCTGTTAATTCCTTAACCGGATGAACCTGCTTAAGTTTTTCGGATATTGAGAGGCGAGCGTCATCGCGAATTCGAGTGTCGGAAGTGAAACGCGCAACTGGGAGTTGTATAGACTGAACGATACAGACCGCGACTATCGAGGGTGCTCGGCGAAAATAACTTCTGTTGTGTACCGTGGGCTTTCGAAAAACTCGATAACGTTTTTGACTCCGGGTAAGGGTATTAATTTCGAACGGAGCGATGGGATTGAAACAGTTTCAATGGAATAGTTTCACACATTTTTGTTATCCCATTCAGAATGATAACTGGTAAACCGAGAGCGCCAATGGAAGTTAAGGGGAAACTGCGCGGAGCACGCTTAATTAGTACTCGGTTTTCTGCCGCGAAAAAATCCCGAACAATGGAGTCAACAGATTTTTAATTCGCGAAAACAGCCAAGAAGTCACGTCCGTCTCGTAAACTTTTGCGCGCGCGTAAAACAGTCCCAATAAAAGCTAACCGGCCAAACAACGTTTACTCACCGTCGTATTTCGTGGGAAAATCCGGGGACAAAAAGACGGAGGTGAATTTTTGGCCGTTTTTGATCCCGCGAGACTTTCTGCGATTTTCTTTGCCCGAAACGGAAACTGAGACCGTCTTGGTCAGCGGAAACTCCTGTGCGGCCCCCCTGGTTTAAAAACGTGGTCACGCCACCGGGCCAGGATACTGGCAACGAATTCCGGTTTTTCCTGAACAGAACTCCGTCACAGGATGCGTTTTGTCGACCGTTGGAAAAGGTAAAGCAAACGCGGACGATTTGCCCGTTTTCCGTTCGCCGAAAAACGAGACGGACGTCACGAGAACGGGAGCACGGACCCTATTCGATAACAGTTCCAAGTTGTACAGGTATAAAATATTGTTTGTTCACTCCGGACGTTCTCTAGAGGAGAACGTGAGAATAAAAAATATCAGCTTTCGCTACGTATCATTAGTCAATATAATACGTCGGAACCCGAGTAAGTAAAACGTAAATTATCTCGTATTTCGGCTGGAAAATTTCCATTTAAAAAACAGAGGATGGTTCTCGTGCGCGGCGAGCTAATAGTTAAAACGAATTGGCCGGAGATCAGGAATCTTTTCGAATTCATACAGTCGCACGGGATATATATGGCGGCAATAATTGAATTTAATCCCTCGTGAAATTTTCAGCGATACTTTAGCAGAGAGGATGGAGGGTATATTACGGCAATATCGGGGACATTTATGGCCGCGATGCAAGTGCCATCGGCGGGCCGTCAGAAACGGACAAAATGATTTACATTGTGAACACGGTAGCGCGGCGCGCATCGCTCCACTCCGCCATCCCCGTCGCCGTATATCTCTCGTTAAATTGCCGCGAAATTGCCACAAGTTCAATCCGCCCCGGCGACGTTAATTACCACGCTCTTTTTATAGTCTTGATAATTCCACCTCGTTAATGCGACCCTCCCTCGCTCTAATGTACGTGCGAGTTAAGCGTTCCTTAGCTCCAGGGGAAATTAACGCGGAGATGTACTTCTACAAACATTTCCGAGAGGTTCAACGTTCCAATTTTTCGTCTTTACATTGGGAAACGTCGTTCGACGTTTCATTGCACGATTCCGCTGTTCGCCGTTTCGACTCGTGAGAAATCGATTCGACGGAGGTAACGACGTTTGATTTTTTCCTGGCGAACTTTCCTCTTAGCGGATCGGGGCCGAAAGTCGCCCGCCTTTAGAGTTAAGTCGCGATTACGAGGTTGGCGAAGTTGGCACCTAAATGGCGTTCCATCCTTCGTTCGCCTCCTACATAAATCCTCCATTTATATTTTCGCCTCCCCACGACCCTGGCCGTCCTCGTTCCCGTCCACTGAATTAATCGGCCGCGATATCTCGGTATCGCGCGAGGAACGACTTTACGACCAGTCGCGAGGCGTTATCGACGATTGTCTCGAATGGCTGCGACGATCCTTCTGACTCCGGGATTTGCATTTGATTACGGGGGAGCAAGAGGGATCGGAATATCGATTCGATAAACGTTTCGAGGAAATTTGATGAGTTNTTGGCGAAGTTGGCACCTAAATGGCGTTCCATCCTTCGTTCGCCTCCTACATAAATCCTCCATTTATATTTTCGCCTCCCCACGACCCTGGCCGTCCTCGTTCCCGTCCACTGAATTAATCGGCCGCGATATCTCGGTATCGCGCGAGGAACGACTTTACGACCAGTCGCGAGGCGTTATCGACGATTGTCTCGAATGGCTGCGACGATCCTTCTGACTCCGGGATTTGCATTTGATTACGGGGGAGCAAGAGGGATCGGAATATCGATTCGATAAACGTTTCGAGGAAATTTGATGAGTTTGTCGAACATCGGGGGAAAAAGTAAGATTGTTTAGACAGGAATTTGAATTCGGATTCTGGTCTTTGACGGGTCCCGGGTCACGTCTCCCGAGCGAACAGGGGTAGGTATCAATATTGGAGCGGAGGATAGAATTTTTAGTAAGTCAAAGAAACTTGGCCCGGTATCTTTTGAAATTCCACGAGGAATCGACTGAGAATCATTGAAATGATATTTCGTTCGATATTACGTATACAAACTCCGGGGAACTCGGTTGCAATAAAAATATTTCCAAGATCTCGATGGTCCACTCCGGGCGCGGTCCCGATCCTCCGAGGGAAGCTCGGTTCGAAAAGAAAATCGCAATAACTCGGAGGAAAGTTCGACGCGGGGGCTACTAACCCCCATTTGAAAGTCAAACAAAAACTTAGCAGCTGTCGGGGGAAAAGCGGACGCGCGTCCCTGCTCCTTTTTTTTTATCAGTTGTATTTGCATTTCCGATTCGAGGAACTCTTGCGAGTCTCCGTCCGTCGAATTTATCGCTTTAAGCTCTCCGTCCGTCAAATTCGGCGTGAAACGTGCAACAACGCGACGCGTTTTAAAGTAGTCGTTACATTATCTCGGCAGCAACGTTAAAAGTCCGGGCAATTCGAGATAGCATCGCCTTTCACTTGCAAATTAGCGGCTCCCTCCGCGACGATAAATTTCGCCGCGCTTGTTTTTCTGTTGCGTAAGCTAATGGACCAAGCGCCGATACCGTTCGCCATAATGCCTTGTACCTTCCATTACGAAATTATTCACGGTATCGTGTGCCAAACACGGCGTGGAGACGTTCCCAGGTAAAGAGTACGTCGATCCGACGACGGAAGTGTTTATTTCGCGTGAATTCGACTTCTATCGGAGCGGACTCGGACGCAGACGGTTTCGCGTTATCAAAACGAATTTTGCAATAGCGATATGGGAAGGTGGCTCCCGCCGGTCATCTCTCGATAAGACTTCTACCTCGTTTGCGGGCACGCATCGCGTGCATCAAAGGGTAGCAGACCGCAACGCGACACCACGGAAACCCTCAAACGACAAGGCAGCTCTAATTTCACTACAAATCCATCATCGGGCTACGCGGGCCGAGTTTCGCCGTCACGAAACTCGTTTCGCAATATTCCCGAACGATGGACCGTCGATTAATTATGCACCGGACCAGAGAATTTCCGCCGTAAATGCACGCGATCTACGCGAGATCGCCAAATATATAGAAGAAGCAAAATGAACTTCTGCTCGGAACATTTGTACAGAGTTTTATTTTACTCGACGCGCGTTACGAAACGCGTTATTTATTTTTGCCAACGCCGAAATGGCAGCGATGCACGGGTTTAAAAATTTTCCCCGTAATAATTAAACAAACGATTTTATCGAATTCGCAATCGCCCGGCTGCTATTTAGCTTCATTTTCGCGAAAATTTTACATTTGCGGGTGGAAATTATTATTTCCTGCCAAATTCGCGTTCATATTAAATTCGTAATTGCCACACGCGCAATGGATATTTTCTGGGATCGTAATTAAACCGACAACATGCGTGAGCGAAATCGCAACGAGCAGGGAAAACAGTTTTCGACGCGCAAAACATTGTCCAACAATTAATTTTCTCCTTGTACGTACGTTAATCGAATAGGAGAACCTTCGGCCGGCGGTGGGTCGTCTGCAATCGAAACGGATCGATTCGAGGATTATCGTTGCGGTTAACCGAAAGAATTCCGCATCGGCCGTCGTCTCGAGCCAGAGCCAAGTCCCCGTCGGGCCAGCTTGGCACGGATCCCTTCGGCCCGTTTCATATTCGGTCGCGTCGCGAATTGATTGTTCAATGACAGACTCAGAGGCCGATCGAGAACGTCGAGAAAGTACGGACAGAGAGAGAGAGAGACNGTTCTACAAACATTTCCGAAGAGGTTCAACGTTCCAATTTTTCGTTTTTACATTGGGAAACGTCGTTCGACGTTTCATTGCACGATTCCGCTGTTCNCAGAGAAACATAAGGAATTACGAGCGAATCGTTTCATTATAGAAAGTGGTCCGACCGTGCGTCGACCTATTCCACTGGAATCTCCTAACGCTTCAATAAAGTCTTACAGTTTCCGCCAGATACCGCCGGCTCGGGCCCGAAGCATCTAAGATAGAGAAAAAGATATGGAAAAATTCGTTGGTATCTGTATTCCAGGATGCACCCCGTATCTTTCCGGCCACGTACATCCACTTGGGTCGCGCGTTGTCGCCGCGGTATGTATAGCTCGAATCGAGTCGATGTCAGTGACCCGGAATTTGCATTTCCCCGGAAAATACACGGGAAGAGAGAGGAGAGAGGCCGCGCGGGGAGAAGTGTAGCCGATGCGGCCAGGGGAAGGGACAAGGGAGCGGAGCGAACCCGTCTCTCTGGCCTCCCTCGCTGGCAACGAGTGAAAGGATAGGAAATTCCGAGCGGCGCTTTTTAACGGGACTAGATATCTAGCAGCCGGAATGATTCTCCCGGGGGAACGAGCATCGACGAGCTGGTAATTAGCCCGGATCCGTGTGGCGATTCGGTAATCGCGATGCCGGACATCGGCGCTCGATTACACTCGTTAGGGCGAAAGAAACGATTTTCCGTTATTGTCGCCAGCTCCCGATGCTTGAATTTTCGACTCGAGGTCAATTCGGAACGGGTCTCAAACGCGATGTTAAAATAACTGTCGAGAACCACTGCCGTCGTACGATTTCGATTTCACCGGGAATTAAATCCTTGCTCGCTGCAAACACGATCGTACTGCCGTTTCTGCTTCACGAGAATAAAGTAAATAACGATACTCAGATCTCGAAGAATCGTCAAGAGCCCATCGACCATTCAGACCCAAGAGCCTCTCCTATAAATGCAAGATTACGCGAGGCGGATGATCCCCTTTTTCACGTGTACGTACATCAGTCGTCTTATCGGGCGCGATAGCGCGGGGAGCATTAAGCAAATTGTTTTTGGCCGGTATACACCCGGCCAATCGGGTTCTTGCCTCGCGCCGGATAGAGAGACTTCTCATAATTTTCCAGCCGCGCGAGTTCGGATTCGGAATTTGTCAGGGGTCGGAACCCGCAAGCTTTTTATCACCGCCGCGCCGCTAATTTACCTTCCGCAAAGTTTCGCCAATTTCCGGGCGCGACCGCGACCGCTTCGCCCCGTTCCCGCGTTCCCTTTTTTCCCCCCCTACCTCCCCGTTGTGTCCCACGGGGTCGCGATTTAATCTGGCGGCAAACCGGCCTACGGTTCCAGTGAAATTCCGCGTCGCGACCGGCGATCAGCGTTATTCGTTTCGCGCCGGACGCGTCTTCCGCGTTATATCCGACGGTCTCCGTTGTTGCGAGACGGCGGACAGTTCGGCGGGCGATAGTTTCCGGAAACGACGTCATTACGTCGACGGTCGTTTACGTCACGGCCACTTGACTGCGCGCCGATAACGACCGGGGGTGGCGTAACTTGACCCAGTTGTCTGATTTGGCCTGCATAATCGACTTCTCGACGTCGGTCGCCCCCTTTAGACTCGGCTGTTTACGAACCCCTCTGGTGGGCAATCGCGCGAGAAACTGCTGATTTACAGGCTTACACGAATCCGGAATGCCGTAAACTTTATCCTTGGCCCTGTCCAAGTGGCGAACGCGACCGACTCCCACGGGCGGACGTCCCGATGACATCCGCTCAAACTTTCATGATTACCGGAGTTTCCCACCGCCGAGGAATTACTTCAAATCGGTCTTTAACTCCCGGAATAGAATCGATTGATAACTTGATCGAATTCCTCGGGCCGTTCTTCTTGCGCCGCGAGCGGTGCTCCTCCGCGCAGTGATTGATGCGACGCGACGACGACGCGGGGGACACGACGCGAGTGACGCAGAAGTGCGCCGTGTCGGTCGTGTTTTATTAAACGACTCGCGAGCAACGACCGTAGGATCGATAAGTCGCCGAACGTCGTCGTTGCGACGGTACGTTGCCCTTTTGACGCGCGTCACAACTTTTTTATAACCGCGAGAATTTCGCGAGAATTTCGTATTAGAATAAGAATTCTGAAAGGAGTAACGAGCAGTCTGGCCTCTTTCGATTCCCGACTAGCTACCAGAGCTACACAATACTTTGTACGGGGATAACAAAGGCCGACGAAAGAAGAGATTTCTCGATTTCCACAAAGGAGCTTCGAATTGCACTGCGCGGATTCGAGAGATTGTTAAGTTCCCGCGGATCTTACGTGGCCGTAATCATCGTGTAGGATTCGCCGAGGGCCAGTCGGTATTCAAAAGCGAGAGGGAAAACGTCACGACGAAATTTGAAGTAGTATTCGCGTGCGAAAACCGCCGGATCGTTCCCGACCGGAAGACCGTCAATTACGAGGCTCGTTGAAGCGGTCGCGCTCGATCTCCGAAAGGAATGTTCGTCTAAAGTTGGAACAGTAAAATTTGTCAAATATTTATTTATTTGTCGAAGAAACGGCGAGTTTAAACATCGAATTGTTTATTCTCGGATGGAATCAGTGTGATCCGAACAGGCGCGAATCGGTAGCGATAGTATCGAGAGATATCGAAGAATTCAATGTTTAAAAAAATTAGAAAGGCGAACGATCGCGATCGGTGACACATCTGGGACCATCATCGTTTCAGCTAACATTTTCGTTAAGAAATGTCTCTTCCGAGTGAAGGCTTTAGAGGCTTTGCCAATGAAACCGACGCTTCGACAGAAACCGACGCTTCGACATATTTATTTATTTATTTATTTAATTCACGGGTAATTAACCCTTTTACATATTGAAGAGAGTGGTACAGAGCAGTAAAAAAAAAGAAAAAAAAAGAAAGAGATATTATAACGACTGAGAAGCAAAAAAAGAACAAAGCTTTCTTCTAATAACTGAGCTGGAGTCAATAAAAATGTCAAAGATTTGTCAAATATGTACCGGCGGTAGTCGTAAGCGAGTCCACTTTGGGCCGAACTAATCGACTGCGAACGGCGACTTCACCTGGTTCCCGATTAAATTATGAACGCATTAGCAAATGAGCCGGTATCGCGCCTTCGGACGGACGAAGTTGGACCGGCGGCGAATCGCGCGCGGAAAGAACTGTTAGCGGGATTGGTGGTCGAGCGGCGAGGGTCGTTAATCATTTTTGTCCGGCTATCTTTCCTGCTCCTCGGAATCGGCAGTCGGGACCGCTCGAAAACGTCCGCGTTAACGCGACGAAATACGCGCGCGCAATCAGAAGTCGCAGACGGGCCGAGTAATTGGATCTGTACACCCACGTACGCGGTTGTTCGCGTGTGTTTGCGAGTTATATTACGGCGCGTAAACGGAAATTATGTCCCGTAATGCAACGTAACGCGGCTCGGTTCGACCCACTTCGGCCCGTTCGTTGCCAACTGCCTCCCCGTTAATTATATGTATATATACGCGATTCGTTGCGATTAATGTCGCGTTTCCCAGCCGCCGCCGTCGTATTATTAAATTGTCCCACGGCGCGGAATCAAACAAATCCAGACGGCCGAAAACCCGAAAACCGGCTCCGCTATTTCTATTCGCGGATCTCCAAAAATGTTGCAGAAGAAGTTAATTTCGTTCAAACGGGAAACTGTACGCAGTTTCTCACAATTAACGAAGAGCTCGAGAAAGTACGATTCGTTTCTCGTCGTACGGACGAGTTCGAGGCAACAAGTTAAATGATAAAGAGAAACAGATCCTTTAAAGAATCGGTCGCAAGTTTTATAATGAAGTAACCGGAGCGAGGGCGAGACGGAGGAAAAGTTACGACAAAGAGGTGCCTCGGGGGCCGACCGCGAACCACGGGCCTGATCGAAATCGGTTGACCGATCGACTTCCGGCTCGGCGCTACGGCGAAGTGACGCGAGGCCGAGAATCGACCCGTTGAACCGAACTGGGGTAAGGAAATTCCGTATTAAAAAGGAGATAAAAGGAACAGCGACCGCTGGGAAAGTTTGCAGCGCGGCAAACCGGTGGAAAAGTGGCGAAACTGCATACATATATTCATCGATGGGAAAACTGAGACGAATAAATAATTATTGATCGTCCGCGACGAGGGAACTTGCCTCTTCGACGTTAAATCTACTTTTCGTAAGATTTCAACGAAATCCGTAGTTTGTAATTAATTTGCAGCACGATGGGAAATGTAACGGGAGAACAAACGCCGCGAATGCCAGAGGATTATTTACTTCTGCTTTACAGGTAAGTTTTATTCCTCCCGAGAATTCGATTCTGTTCGGGCCAATTACTCCTCGCTGTTATCGATGGCTGCGGCATTTAATTATTTCCTACCGAGAAAACAGCTTTCGAAGTCGCGAAGCTTTCAAAGCTCTCTCGTTCTCCCTCTCTCTCTCTCTCTTTCTCTCTGTCTGGGGCGCGCGCGAAGACGAATAGCTACAAGTGGAAGACGGTTTAATGGAAAACACGAACTTCGGTCTCCTTGTGTTTATTTAATGAGACGGATCACCCATCGACGATCTTGCGGCTAACTCTGCCCGAGATACCGTTACATCCTTTTAATTAAACTCCTGTAACATTTTTTATTTTCTAACAATCGAGAACGGTAGAGGAAAAGAATTGACGGTCCCGAAGTTGGGTGGCACGGTTTAAAAACCGTGTCATTTTTAACGTCCCGACGAAGACGATGCTCCCGTTAACGAGAGAAGACGTCTAGTGAGAAAGATATTCTAGATGTCTCGCGATTAATCCGAAAGCTCGCGTAAAAAGAGATCCAGTCCGCTATTTTTCTTCGCCAAAGACGCGACGTGAATTTCAGACCAAAAGCGCCTACATTTTTTATGAACGAGAACGAAAAATCTGGTCACAGATCTCGTCCGTATTCGGTAAACAATTTGAACGGCAACGCGGTCGATGAAATTCGAAAATTCTTTAGAAGGGAGGCACCGTCAATTTACAAGTGTCTCGAGAAACAGAGAAACGGGGTCGGCAATGCGACTAGCAACGATCGCGACAGCTGACAAGCAATTTTCATGGGTCCAAGAAGGCGACTGGGGAAGAAAAATCTCGCTCGTCGTCCTCCGCGCACAGCTTTCACGTTGTTCATGCACGAGTTCGCGCGACGAAGAGACAGCCACCCCCCGGATAGCTCATTAGATTCCAGTACGAGCGAAACGGATCCTCTCCTAGGAATACGTGACTCCGGCGAAACACGGCTGCATCTTTCATTCCCGTTTCGAATCATGCGCGTTTTCGTCGACCCGTTCCTCCTCATTTTTTAAACCCTCCGCCCTTTGAATTTTGATGAACCTCTCTCTCTTCCGCTTAGCTTTTGTTAAAAATTGATTAGAGACCAAAGGACTTCCCGTTTAGGTTCTACTTTTTGTAAAGATCTGCGATCCGTTGATAAGTCGCGGGCTCGAAGACGGCCGAGGGTATTTTTTTTTTTTGTAAACTTAACTGCGAACAGGTGTCCGTGATCGCGGGCCAGAGGGACGCGATCAAGAAGGATCAAGCGAAGAATCGGGGAAGGAAAATCGCGGTGAAGATCCTCGTGGCGGTGCTCGTTCGCCGCTTTAGGAAACGTTGAAACCGTCTCGAGCCCGCGGAGATTAAACGTCCTTCCGCCCCCCCGTAATAGCGTGCTCAGATCGCACGGGGAAGATCTCGTGAAAATCTCGACGAGAACCTTTCGATTTCCCGGTTACCCGGAAAGAACAGAGACAAGCGCGATAAGCAGGGGGGAAAGACGTATTTCAATCGTCACGCGAATCAATTCCCATTTCAAACTGTAACAAGCGTTATTTATATAAAGCTGAATGGAGCTGGAACTCTTTCCGGAGGAACGCGAGAATTCTTAACGTTTCTCGAGGGTTCGAAGTTTCGTAATTGAACGTCGAAGTAGATTTTAATTGAGAAGAAGTTGGAATTCCGGGAAGAACATGATCGGTAAGTCGAAGTTGGCGGGAGAACTGGTAGTGGACGCCGGAGAAGATGATTGCGCGAAGAAAAACATTGTAAGGAACCGTTCTAGATTCGCTCCATGGAATTTAACGAACGAAACTTGGCGGACGACTGCGCGAATTTCTAGCTAAAACTAATCGTACAGATTACGACATTAAGAAATTTACTTGAGAGTTAAAAAAAAAAAGGAATTGTGGACGCGATTCGCTCAAAGCGAATGAATAAAAAAAATACTGGTGACAAAGTACGGGAAGCGTCTCTTATCGCGATTCAATTTTTCATGAACGCGTAGTAACGGGCTCTAAAAGTTCATGCGACACACGGCCCATAAAACGAGTTTACATGTTTTACGAGGCCTTCTTCCTCCGGGATTTCACGTTTTATGTCCGTCTTATTAACAATGCACTCTTCGCTCGGTATAATCGAATCGTCTTCCGCCGTCGACCGTTGTTTTTCGCTTCCCCGGCAGAACTCCGTGCGTATCCTGCGATCCTTTTGAAGCTGGCGCAGGGACAATATACGCGTCCGAAAATTCCATAGACGCGAGTTTCGCCGGTATGCGCCTCAATCAGCTCGAATTTTCGAGGTAATATATCCTTGGAGACTCACCTTTGACCCACTTCCGCCCACTAGACCGAGCTAATTTCGCGGGAACTTCGCCCTAGGCAACAACTTCGCGTTTCCGGATCCGCTTTCCGTCTTTCCAAGGTTTCGAACCACGATCCTTAACGAAGGCAAACGAACCAGATGCTTAAAAGCACCGGAAGGTACTCCCGATCCCGAGGAGAATGTGTTTTGACGTTCCTTGCAACTTCCACGAACAAGACTCCTATTTGGCCCGAAACGCGGGATTGTAAACGTAACTAGCTCGCAATTCCTCTATATTTTTAGAACGGTTAGAGAGCGTATTCGCGGAGGCAGAATAAGTCCGATATGGCGTCGGAGAGATCGTCGATTAAGAATAGAATTCTTCTAGTCCGAAGATAACGGGAGTGGTTCGATAATGAAATTAGACAGACGTCCAGACGTTGCGCCGTCTCGACGGTGAAAATATACGGCTCGCGAGGCCTCTCCATTATTTCCGCGTCAGACTCGAGCCGTATTAATTATCGAAGAAGATCGACCCGAAGGGATAGCCGGCGAAGCAATATTCCCGGAAGCGGAGGCCGGCTGGCGGCGCCTATCGAGCCGTATCGATCCCGCGTCCCTCGAATATTCGATACCTGTTCCCCGCAATATTTCGTAATGGATATTCAATATTTACGATGGTGGACAAACGAACTGGCGGCGAGCGTGGCAAAAAACTAGGATCGGCAATCTCTGAAGTTTCCCCGCGCCGATATTCGCTGCCGGGAGCCGGCGAACTATCGGCTGTGCCGCATTGCTCCGAGAGTGGCCCATTTCGCGACCGCAAAAAAAGAGGCCTTTGATCGAGCATCTACGATTCTACCGCGCGACCGTTGTCCAAGGTATTTTTAAATAACGCCGACGGATTCGACTCGGGAACTAATTTTTCGCGGTCGGAGAAATTAGCACGGTACCGTCGGGCCGGGGAACCACGAGTTCCGGTAACTTCCCGGAATCAAAGCCAGAAAACGTCGCCGGAAGCGGCGTTCATAGGAACGAGGCTATTCCAGTTAGCCCGTAGTTTCGTCCGCTTAATTTGTCATCGGACCGGGGCAACGAATTCGTTTGCTCCGAGTTGCCGCAACGGCGACCTCGGCGGCAGGCACTCGCTCGCGTGCATACGTATACCAAGGCAGCCCGCAAAGGTACAATGCGTTTGAAGCCCCGCACGAGGACCGAGGGCAGTCGAACGGCCAGAGAGAAGAGAATGAAACGATTTCCCGCGAGCCGGCCGGGGACGATTGCCGATGGTGGTGGTGGAACGTTCCGCTGCGCAACAATGCTTTGCGGCAACAATGCGCAAACAAATGATTCCGCTGTACCGACCGTAATTACTAGAGGCACACGCTCCTTTTTCCCCCCGTCCCGGCCGAACCTCCTCCGCCCGTACACAACCCTTTCGCCCTTCTCTTTTCCGACGCGCTCATCCCTCCGCGTTCCGCCCTTCGCCATTCCGCCCCTTTCTCATTCCTCTGATTGCTAAATCAACGCACTTCCGCAACGACGATTGATCCAATCTCTCTCCTCCTCTCTCTCTCTCTCTCTCTCTCGCTCGCTCCTCGTGTGTTCGTCTACTTCTGGTTCACCGACCGGGGTCTACCTTCCTCTCTCGACGCGCCGATTGGAACGAGGGCAGGAAAGAGAGCCGAGCACCAATCGAGAGAGCCGGTCTTTTTGCAGGATTTTTCTTTGTGCCCGGTAATGGAGAGACCGTGCAAACGGAGACGTGGCCCGCGGGATTGTTGGTTAGTCGGTACGTTTCGAGGGCCGCTAATTCATCAACGGTCAATGTTCCGCGCCGGTTTTCGGCGTCCCGGCTGAATCCCGGAGATAAGGGATCGAAAGGGATCCGCGGACGGGCGGGGGGTTCGTCACCGACGGCTTTTTCGACAAGTTTTTAATATGCTTCGCTATGCCGTTTGGAGACGTTCCAAACCGGCGGGAGAGCCAGTTTCATTCGGTGTGAATTATATGAGGACGCAGCCGCTTTGTTCTGTGCCATCAAGCAAATGAGATTCCACTGACGGTCGAGTGTTTGCACGGCCAGGTAGAAGTTCGGGGAATCGCGCGTCGCGCCGCCTGTTTTCAATTTAATCGAGTGCTCCGCAATGAAACCGCGAGTAAATTAATTAGGCTCGTAAACGATTAAAAATTCGTCGTTGCCAAAAGTAATCTCGACGAACGTAGCGTTCGCTCGTGCTCGACGATGGATCGCGCGGCCTCGGCGCAACCGCAGTTCCGTCGCAAAAACAACACCGGTATCCCAAGACGATGCACTTTACCGAAAGGTTGATCCGGAAGCCGGAGTTCTCGCGCCGCAACACACCGCACACCGATTAAACAGCGCAAACACGTCGGAGTTCGCTCGTTCCCGGGTGGAAAAAGCCCACGGGGTCGCGTAGGGTCAACAACGAAGCTCTAGCGAAACGCATCGCACCGTGAATCGGCCCCCGAGTCCCCGGTAATCCTTCGGCCCGGGAGCATAACTTCCGCGACCCGGGTCTCCCAGGACGGAGTACACGAGTACAAAGTCTCTCGAATCGGGGCTCGTGTCTCTCCGTCTCGGAACGCGAGGCGGAAGAGCTCAGAAACGATATAACCGGTAAGAGATGGCTTAATAACGGTGCCGGCACACGTGAATCCGAGCAGAAAAGCCAAATAGCGACGGCTTTGAAGCGAGTTCGAGGTCACAAGGTCTTGCGACTTAATACGTCTTAACGGCGGCGGCCTCGTGAAATTATTCACGAAACACTGCGTGGCTTCAGTCTACGCGACTAAACGATCATTTACGCGACAATTTAATCTATTCACTTTCTAGGAACACGTTTGATTGATCTTATTCGTGTAAAGTACATTGTACTTTTGAATTATCCCGCGGANGTTCACGAAACACCGCGTGGCTTCAGTCAACGCGACTAAACGATCATTTACGCGACAATTTAATCTATTCACTTTCTAGGAATACGTTTGATTGATCTTATTCGTGTAAAGTACATTGTACTTTTGAATTATCCCGCGGACTTGCGTGGTGCTGTAAAAGCGAATGATTAGAATTTATGACGGTTGATAGTAGATAGAGAAGAGGGGAGGTGTGATAGTGGAAGATAGAACCGAGCTGTTTGAAAAAGTCGTTAACAGATTTTTAATTAGTTAATAAGTGCTTTATAATTAGAGATGGGTTGCACGGTGGATCATTGACATTTAATATCGTTTTCTTTGTTTTGCAGGTAATTTGTAAATTAGTGTAAATATTGGTGCAGTAATAAATTAAGTTGTTGTTTTGCAGAGAAATCCAACTGTTATTGTTCTCCGTTTCTAACCGTAATTAGTAAAAGAATAAGCATTATATTCGTATAAAACGATTCTATCCGAACGTAATGAATTTTGGGAAGGTTTAATAACGAATCGATGAGCGTCGAGATTGTTTGAAATCTCGTAACGGGCAACGCCATCGCTAGGAAGAAGGTGTGTTTGCGAGCGAGAGAAGGGAAGGATACGCAGACGTTCATGCGACGCCTGACACCGGGGCAATATTGAAGCAATAATCTTGGCTTCCTTCCTCTTTCTCGTCGCGGCGCGTTACTACATGAAGATATTAAACTTACCTGCAGCCCGTGGTGCCCGTTGGCGAACGTACGTGTGCGCACTTATCGTCGTGCTTCATTCCACGCCCCTCGCCCGCGCCGCTAAATAGCCTCGGGGGTGGATACCGCCCTCCGCGCCTGGAATCGATGAATAATAAAATGATACTTCTGCGATTTCTTCGTACGCGCGTCGAGAAAGCCGGAGAATCGGGACACCGGAATATTACCGAATAATTTGCATAAATTAAATGTAAACGATTTGCAGGAGTTTTTTTGTTTACGTGGAATCTCTGATTATCTAATTTTTCAATTTTCCACGGCAAATTATCGAGCAGCCGTGAAACGTGGAGAATACAACGGCAGGAAAATATAAAGAAGGGATACGGACACTTAAGGGGAGAAACACCTTGCACCAAAGTGTACAATGGGAGACGCGAAGGAGGCTGCGGAGCATAAAGGAACCCTGATAAAGAATCATCGGGGAAAAGAATATTCCGCGTGCTCAGTCAACGTCTCTTTCAGAGATGTTCGAATGCTAGAATGCGAGGAATGAAAAACTTCTATACTGCACAATAAGGGTCTATCCGGGTATAAATTCTTTCACAGTTTTCTTATACCGAATCCGACGCATCGATCCAGACACGCTTTCTCTTCGTCATTTTTACAATGCAATTCGCAAATATTTCATAAAGCAAAGGATATCGTTATACTACCGTTGTCATTTATCTAGTTTCGGAGCGCGAGTCAGCTTTTTACGGGAGATGCTAATCGAGCCCCGGGAGCGAGAAATGGGAAAATTAGCACGGCTAGACGCGATCCAGCAATTGCAGCTGCGGAGCAAGCCAGGGAGTCGAAATATCAAGGAAATCCGGAGTCGGCCGAAGCGGAGTCGAGGCGATTAGGCGGCATCGGGGGCTCGTCCGCATTTCCATGCACCATTGTCGCGGTCGGAACTGCTCCACAGTTGGCACACGCCGCGCCGCGGCCGTGCCACGGCGTTATATACAAGTCAGAGCCAAGTGGGCCGAGAATTTAAGGCCCGATAAAGTTAGCCGGCTTTAACCCCGGCGTCTCGGATCCAAAAACCGCCCGGAATACTAAGGCTACGACCCGTCTCCGTGCATACGGAATAATAACAGACGCTTCTCGCTCGAAACCTCTGGGCTGGCTACGCAATTTTTGGCCGTTGGCTCTGTCCGCGAATAATTTTTCGAAAATCGTTCCCCACCTCCTCTCTCTCTCTCTCTCTTCCCTCCCCGCGCGCGGCGAAATTCTGCTAGAGACTTTGCCTTCGTTCCACGGCCAAATGCGGCCCAGTTCCGCATGCAAAACCGCGAATATCGATGCCATGAATTTTCAGTGGCCTCTTCCTACTCCGAAGAGATCATTTACCCGCCGGCGTAAATTTTGAATGAGAGATCCAACGACGCGCCGAAATGGCGTTTCGCTGTCTCGCTAGACCCTCTCTATTATATTCTCGATTTACTCCTCTCCCTCGCGTCTTTATACATATTCGATGCAGATAACGTTGCTAAAAAGAAACTCGCTCGGTGAGCTTTGTTTATTTTAAATCGTCGTTGCTCCGTTTATTTTTAGACCGTATTTATGAATTTCCGTTGGACGCGAGTATCAGAATTCTCGTCGACGGTTCCGAGTCCAAGCGGATGGACCGGCCGATGACGTCGTTCCGGGTAATGCACTCTTGACGTTTCCGGCCGTTTTCGACGGTCCATTAACGTGTCACGTTCGGCGTCTATTCGATTGCTCGTAGGAAATTCCGTCGACCCAGAATCCGGGCTGGCTCGCCTGACCCACATGCTGCCAGGAAGGACTCTCAAGAATGCGTGAGCGATCGCCCGCGGAAAGGGTACGAGGAATATATATCGGACTACTCTGATTTCTCCGTCGCGTCGTCGAGATTACCCTGTCCACTTTGACCCGCCGTCCAAGAGGTCGATCTTCATTTAGACATTCCTTATTTCCGACACCGGCAAATCGAATTCCGAATATCCATATTTTACGGTTTCGTACGTCGTAAAGAAAGGACGTAGGATTCTCCTCCGCGATAGTGAAAAACTAATCTGTGCACGGATCTGAATTCTCCACGGTTCGGGTGTTTACACAAGCATATGAAAAAGTTATGAAAGGCAGGAGCGAAATATGATAAAAGAGAACGGGGACCGGGGCAACGGGGGAGGGTTTTTAATAAAGTCGGTGACACGTCGCGGAAGGAGTAGCTAAGGAGGACGACGCGTAACGCGACGTCGTCGTCGTCGCGTCGGCGGGTGTTGCGAGCTATCGGTGGCCATTATCGTTAACACGTCCGCGCGCGGAGCGTCGACAGCGATTCGATTACTCGTGGGAAATTCCAACGACCCAGAAATCGTATTGACAAGCCTCGCGTGACCCCGATGCAACGCCGGCGAATAAGACGAGCGAGAACGCGTGCAGGAATTCGTGAGCGATCTCGCGGCGGCGTAAGAATATGTCGAACTGGTTACCGTGATTTCCCACGTGTCACCGCGCGGACCCCGCTTCGTCAGCCGGAATTTTCCGAATTCGATTCCCGAGCCCATCCTTGCCTCGGGGAGCGCGTTGTATCGAACGGACGTCTCAGCCGCTGGAAATCGCGGCCATCTCCAGCAGGAATTTTCTCTGCCCCGGTTACACTTCGATTTCGCAAAGGTTTTTGCGTGACGTCTCTGCACCTTCGGAACCACCTACGCCGAGTAGACGCATCGGCCGAACCACCAGCTTCGTGGCGAAACGTTACGAAGTAGGCGCGACGAAAAATGGCACTCACTATAATTTACGCATCGTTTAAGGAGGTTCGTCCGGTTAAGGAATTAATAGATACATCAATAAAAAAAATTTGGTAGTCTATAACAGTATAACAGTATAACAGTATACCAGGATATCTAAAAAAAATTGTTAAGTCATTTGGATATCTTAATGATGAGATATTAATATAAATATTTTTTACAATTTTACATGTAGTCATACGGAAAAGAGTGATTTCCCATACTTCTATCGCTAATTTATTAGGTATTGACAGACAGGTTTGAATGAAATTTACGTCATATTAACCCCTTGGGTACGGATGTATTTGAGAAAATATTTGCATGTGGAACGGATATAATTTTTGGTTGCTTGGAGTAGTATGTAAAAGCAGTACATTTTACGTAAGAATTTATTTATTTCTAAAATATTGGTGACATATGTAGTATTAAGATGTCTTCAAGTAATTAGAATTGCAAAACAAAAATAAATTAATAACAACAAAATAAAACTAAAATTACGTGTCTCAGACGTAAAATGTACCCAAGGGCTTAAAGAGAAACATTTAACGAATATTTTAATTGCAAATTTAAGTAGATTGGATGACTATGAATCGAGAAATATATAAACACAACAAACGAAATCTGCATCTTTCAACAGTAGATAACCTCCGTTATTAACATGTACGTTAATTAGTCAAGCGAGCTCCTCTTTTCTATAACTTGTATTTGACTTGTACTATGTACTTGTACTTCGACTATGTACCAGATGAACCTCCTTAAAACGTTTTCCTGATTTATACAGATAGAAGACGTATCGATGCGACAGCGTGATTTACATTTTTCGGCGAGAAACGTGCGTCCTTCTTACGCGCTCCGCAGACGGTATAATGGGCAAAAAACTGTACTTAGTTCATGGCGGCGGTCTAATGAGATTTTGAATTA
>SMSR01015599.1:88818-103152 GCA_019453355.1 Ceratina japonica | reverse complement strand
AAATGTACCCAAGGGCTTAAAGAGAAACATTTAACGAATATTTTAATTGCAAATTTAAGTAGATTGGATGACTATAAATCGAGAAATAAATAAACACAACAAACGAAATCTGCATCTTTCAACAGTAGATAACCTCCATTATTAACATGTACGTTAACTAGTCAAGCGAGCTCCTCTTTTCTATAACTTGTATTTGACTTGTACTATGTACTTGTACTTCGACTATGTACCAGATGAACCTCCTTAAAACGTTTTCCTGATTTATACAGATAGAAGACGTATCGATGCGACAGCGTGATTTACATTTTTCGGCGAGAAACGTGCGTCCTTCTTACGCGCTCCGCAGACGGTATAATGGGCAAAAAACTGTACTTAGTTCATGGCGGCGGTCTAATGAGATTTTGAATTATGTTATAGTTACGCGGCGCTCCTCGCGCGACCGTCCGCTTCCTCCCGATTCATCACCCCGTCCTTCCTCTTACTACCCTCGCACGGCTCTCGTAATTATACGCGACCAGATTACCGTGAAACACGGTCCAACTGCTGGGAGTCTCGAAAAAATTCTAAGCGCAATTCCTTCCTGGCAATTTATAAGTGCGCGACAGGCTCTTTAAAAAAGTAACAGAAGTTCATGAAGCAATTTTCCGTGCGTCCCGCGACCGGCGATGAATCGAGGTCAGCGAGTGGAACTAGACGGCGCTGGTCAGACACGGTCGCATACAAAATCGCGTTGTCCAAGGGAGAACGATTCCGCGCGCGCTTATTAATCGCGGCGGGGAGAAAATTAATTTGAGAAACGCATCGATCAAACTTCGAAAACGCGGCGGCGCCGTTCCCGAAGTCGGGCCGACCCCGATAGATTTCGCTAATTAATTTAACTTTCACAGTTTTCCAACGGGCGAGGACAAAGGTGGGCGGGGCCGGCCGGGGGGGAACTTCCGGGCACCGATTTACGGCGCGGCGTGTTCGCGCCACCCCGACACGGGGGTGGCTCGATCGCGGCCAACTTCGACCATTTCTTCTGCCCTAAAACACCCCTACGATCTCTTTCAACCGTCGCCCGTGTATCCGGCCGCTGGAAGAGATGCCCTCCCGGTTATTCCGCGCAGAAGTTCCGGCAACTTTTCGCCGCATTGTTGTGGCGGCCAGGACGTACAACTTGGCAGCGGCTATGTAAAAGGGGGGGCGAGAAGAAAGTAGATGGGCGCGGGGGGGAGGGCGGTGACCGGCGCCGATATACAATATGCGTGCGAGGCATCCCTCGGCCGACGCGAAACCGCCCCGGTAACTTTCGAACTCCGGGGGAAGGGAAACAAAAGGGCAAGGGGTAGACGTATAGCTGGGGAAAAGAAGCCGGTGTAGCAGGAACGCGATAGAGCGCGGTGATTTATCGGTACCGGGGCGATTCCTCGGGATTTGTAGAGATTATCGAGGCGCCTCGTTACTCCCGGGCCTCCGAAAATGTTTTGCTACGAAAATTTAATGGCTATTCGGGAAACTAATAACCTACGGAGATTAAAGTTCAGTGATACTTCCCAAGAATTTTAATATCAATTCTTTCAAAGCGTTCCGCTCGAATTCCGCCGAGTGCATAAGCGAAACAATTTCGATCCTCGCGGGTTTACTTTTCGATAATAAAAATTGACCGCGGAAATTCGGGGGGCGACGATCGAACTGCCGTTGCGGCGGTGATTAAATAAAACAGAAGGGGTCATTAAAAAGTCGGGCGCGTAATCCAATAATAAATTCGACCGGTAACTACCCGGTCGACTGAAATAAAAAAAAAAAGGAAAGGAAAATTAACGCTCGCGAAACGTACGAGCAGCGTTCTCCTTGCCCGGGAGCGTCTTTAACGCGCATTACTTCCCCTAAGTTACAGCCCGATAAATTTTGTCGCGGCGCCGCCGCCGTCGGTCGGGGAAAAAATTTTGCCAAGCATCTCGGAAGAATTACCAGCCGCCATAAATCATACGAGCAGAACTAGGAGGCCGAACAGGTACGCGCCCGTTGAACAGAGTCTCAAAGAACTGGTTCGTTTCCCGGAAACATTGATTACTGAGACGCTAGAGAAGACGTGACACGCCGCGAGAGATGGAACACTTGCTAAAAGACGTACGAGAGAGGCACACGCGTGCCACTCTCGTTTCTTTTCCTCTTACGAGATAAGCGTTTCGTTAATTGCTCCACTATTTACGCCCGTTCTCTCTCTCTTTCTCCCCGCCGGTCGAGTCTTCATTACGTCGCGCACGGGGGTCTCGTTAATTAATTCCCAGGTGAACGAACCCACCCAGCTCTCTCGGTGTCGTTAATGCCTTCCACAGAACTCGACTGCCTCCTCGCGGGCAACCCTTGTTTCGAGTGTCTCACCTTGGACGATTGTTACACAAAAATCGATGAACTCGTTGATAAGAACGGACGGTGTGTCCGTTGACGACGAGCGTACTTCTCATACAAATTCGATTGTGCGACAAATTAATCCAATTAATTCCAAGTAGCGTGTGAATGGGAATCAAAGTTTGCCCTCAGTCAATTAATTAAATAAATTGACTTGCACACAATTCNGGGGTCTCGTTAATTAATTCCCAGGTGAACGAACCCACCCAGCTCTCTCGGTGTCGTTAATGCCTTCCACAGAACTCGACTGCCTCCTCGCGGGCAACCCTTGTTTCGAGTGTCTCACCTTGGACGATTGTTACACAAAAATCGATGAACTCGTTGATAAGAACGGACGGTGTGTCCGTTGACGACGAGCGTACTTCTCATACAAATTCGATTGTGCGACAAATTAATCCAATTAATTCCAAGTAGCGTGTGAATGGGAATCAAAGTTTGCCCTCAGTCAATTAATGGAGAGAGATGACTTGCACACAATTCGAATCTCGCGATAATTGAATAAACGTGTACGTTCTCTCGAAAGTGGTACAAGAAAGTCGAGTACGACCGCGAGGCTTCACGAGGGAATCGATACCGTTAGAGGGTTGAAAATATTGGCGGTGGGCTTCGGATTTTTATTTAATAGGGGCGGTCGGCGTATTTCGGTTGTTCCGTCATGCGTCGCGAAGATACGACCGCGGGCTGCCAGTTAATTCTCGGAGGACGCTCGATTTCTGGGAAATTTTATACCGTAAGGAGACACACTCGAAGAGCTGATAAAAGTACTTCGTGCACGCGAATTCAAAACCGTAAATGCAATCAAAACGCAAATCCCATGCACGACGCAACGAACCCTTTTACGCGGTTTCGTTCATATGTCTTTTTCCTTTTCTTTTTTTTTTTGGTAAAAGGTACACAGCGCAGCAATAACTTTGTCCGACTGAAATATCTGCTGATATTAAAAAATGTGGTTCGTAAAAGTTGCGCGGTATCAAGGGGGCACCTCTCTGGCAATAACTTGTTTCAAAATGGAACGTGGTGCGCGTTTGTTTTTTATGCCCGCTGCGCTAGCAAATACTATAGATAGTTTATGACTTTATTGTGCCTCGGTGAATCGGGAGTACAGTTATTTTTTCAACGTCAATATTTTTATTGGAACCGAATGCAAAGATTGTCTACAATTTCCGTGTAGGCGTTTACAATTGACTCTACAAACGTAGTGGACGAGATCGAAACCCGATTGTAGAATCTATAGTCACGAGTAAGAAGCGTCGGATTAGAGGGAAACGAAAATGTTCCGCGCCTCCCTTTTTCTCTCGCCGTTCTGGCCGTCAAGGGATGATATACTAGCTTCGTTAACGAGCTGCCATCTGTCGCCACGTATCTCCTTCGGCAAAAAAGCTGCAGACGAAAGCTCCCGTGTTCGAGGGGTTAATCGCGATACTATGATTCCTCCTGGCTAGGTTCAACGACGCGGCCGGGGTAAAAAGAGAAGAGGGAGAGAGAGAGAGAGCCCCTCTCTCGCGGGTTCAGCGGCGCGTCTCCCGTTCGGCGGTCTTATTGCAGGAAAAAAATGAGGAAGCATCGCGGAGGAAATTAACTTGAATAAAATCGTGGGACACGTCTCCGGAGGAGAATAACCGGAAGGAAACGTGTCCCCGAGCCACTTCGAGGGTAATTTCACCCGAATCGCAGGGGCGAGTTTCTTAAGTGTGACGCGAAAGCCAGCAACTCGAGTTCAGCGAGTAAAACCGACGCCCTTCGTTACGCGGCTGCTCTCGCGAGGGGTTCGCGTCAAAAATTCCTATTAACCCGGACTGGATGGGGCCGGAATTAGGATTGCACTCGGCGGCGAACTTGTCTCCGCTCCAGGCTTTTTTTTCGTCTGGCGAAATTTCGACGGCAGACGTCGATATTTCGAACGCGAGAGGCTTCGAGAGGGCCGGCCTTCGGTAATAATGCATCGTCCATTTGCTGTTCTCGCAGCCGAATGGAATTATCGTGTATAATAGCGAGGAATAATGGAATGCAACGTTGAGGGGATTATCCCGGTCTCGGTGTGCGAACTTATCAAATTAGGTACGTTATCAACGGTAACGTTAATTCGATCGATCGCTAAAAAGCTACGTGTCAACGTTCAGAAATATCGAACCCAAGAGCGGAAGAGAACGTGTCCTGTGGGACGTAGGTGAAAAACTGTTCGAGTAAAACGCACCTAAACCTCGATTCGGCCCTTAAATCGGCCAGCCAATTCCCAGAAACGATCTTCGATCGATCGGGCTCGAATCGAATTCGATCCGGAATACGGCTAATCCCGGGCCGTAAAACCGGACGAATGCAAATTAGTTTCACGGCTGAGATCGAGGAACTAAAACCGAACGAATTTCACCCGAAAGGTACGGCCATAAAAAAGAGAGAAGCCAATCGGAGCGTATAATCGATTACTTTAATATTTTTGTAAAAAATAACTGTTCCAAAGAACAAAAGGCGTAAATCGTTAATATTAGTACGGTTCGTCGAAGAAGACTTCTCTAATCATTCTAATAAAAACGAGAGGGCCGTGACGCGGAATCTGTGTATGGTACGCGGCGAGAAGGAAAGGATGGCAAGGACGATGGCAACAGTAGGATCGGTCGAGGGAAGAACAATAACGGTGAAAGCACGCCGGGAACGCGGCCAAAAGGCAAAAATGTCGGGTACGCGCGAGCAGAACCGGCTTTTTTCCCCCGTTGCCGCTGTTGCTTGGCGCGTCGCGTCGCGTCCCACCGTCGTCCACGTGTACACGCGGCTCGATGGACCCGGCCTTTTTGTTGTCCTCCTTTCATTCGTTCTTGTTGTTCCGCGAATCGCGGGACATCGGACGCGGGGCGGATAGGTCTCGTTGTGAAAGCACGGATTCGGGAAGCTCGCGGATCGATGAGCTTCGGAAATACCGGCGGACTGATTCGCGCTAATGCACGCTGCACCGAAGTTCGATACGAACACGCGAAAGCTCCGTGAAATTCTGGCCGCGTTGCGGATTGATAATAATAAAGCCACGAATGTAGTCTTCGTAGAGCGACGGTGTTACACAGAGTAAGTAGTATAAACGAGCATTTGTCGGACGACGCTACTTAAACGACAGACGCATTTCTTCAAACATCTCGAATTCTTTTCTCCCGCGAACGAAACGACTTCCGGCAAAATAGCGTCGACAGTCGGCGAGCGACTATCGGTTTTACGTCACGGTATAAACTCGGGTTTATTTGATCGCGTCTTCGGAATCGGCGCCGTGAAATCGCGAGAGTTTATTGATACATCGCGCCCCTGGCTCTCGGAATTAACAGCACTGAAAACGAGCTGCCACGGTGCTTCCGCGCAACGTCATCGGGCCCAAGTTCGCCAAGTTCGCTTACCGGTTTATCTGGCATTATTCTACCCGTTACACGACACGGGATAAATGAACAGGTTTGCAGCGATGCACCGCGGCTCGAATTAGATACACCGGACTAAGTTAGTGGACCGAGACTTGAGACGTTACGTGTCCAATTAACTTCTCGGAACTATTTGGGTTTGAAGATGTGTAACAAATGAACTTCATAAGCGACGCTAATCCACCTTTCTTCGATGAAAAAGTGACAGCTTGACCTGTTATTTTTGAACGAGTAAGTCGAGACGATTTGAGGGACGGTTTAAAACCGGCAATTGTCTGTGCATCGGTACCGAACCATCCAGGGACGGAAGCTCGGTAAAAGTATTTTATTTACGTGGGTTTTCATAATGTTAAAACGCGACGGAACACAATATTAAAACTCGCATCGTTCGAAACGAACCTAAAGCCGGAGACGGAAGCTCGCAATATGAAAATCGCGGTAGCAGCTTTGTATCCGGTGGTCCCTGTGCGTGTTTCACAAAGGGGCATGTATCAGCGCTTGTGCGAGGACGGTAATCCGGTTTGCCGATAGCGGTATCGGATAACAAGCTTTCCTCGCCCCGACGCAACGCCTGTAACTCTGAAATGTTGCGCCCGTCGATTCATTAAGCAGACACACGTACGGCCGGAGTCCTGTGCCGTTCCGTAACTCGAGCATAATTTTTAATCCTACCTCCGCCCCTCGAACGATATCGCTATAAACTCGGAGATTCTCGTCCGCTCGATTTGATTTTAACGCAATTCGTAAGCAACGAGTCGCGTTTCATTGACAACGTCTCTATTTTTGACGATAAGTATTTATCACGGTGTTGCGGAACAGCTGATATGTCGCGTGAGACATAGGATAGACGAGAGAGAGAGAGAGAGAAAGAGAACCTTATATTTAAACCTGCAAAACCATAACAGGTGTCAAGCCTATCGAAACGGTAATCCCTACCACCTCTCTTCTTTCTCGGCTCTCGCTCGTGTTATCGTTTGACATAGGTCAAAGTAGAACAATTGCTCGAAGAGAGAACATCCTTTTATTTATTTATTTATTTATTTATTTACGGGCTATAAAAAAACCCTTTATAATACATTGAAGTATATATACAGGCAGTACGTTTGAGCAGAGAATAAAATAATGGTCGATTTAATGTATACGATTCAAAAAGAAGAATACAGAATTTGCTTTCTCTAAATTTGAATTGTACTAGCTACTCGAACATTTCTAAACCAATTTATATTTGAATCGGTATAATTTTTCTCGCTAGCATACTCAACCATAAGATTGACTCTCCTGCTCTCNGTAAATGAACAGGTTTGCGGCGATGCACCGCGGCTCGAATTAGATACACCGGACTAAGTTAGTGGGCCGAGACTCAAGACGTTACGTGTCCAATTAACGTCTCGGAACTATTTCGGTTTGAAGATGTGTAACAAATGAACTTCATAAGCGACGCTAATCCAACTTTCTTCGATGAAAAAGTGACAGCTTGACCTGTCATTTTTGAACGAGTAAGTCGAGACGATTTGAGGGACGGTTTAAAACCGGCAATTGTCTGTGCATCGGTACCGAACCATCCAGGGACGGAAGCTCGGTAAAAGTATTTTATTTACGTGGGTTTTCATAATGTTAAAACGCGACGGAACACAATATTAAAACTCGCATCGTTCGAAACGAACCTAAAGCCGGAGACGGAAGCTCGCAATATGAAAATCGCGGTAGCAGCTTTGTATCCGGTGGTCCCTGTGCGTGTTTCACAAAGGGGCATGTATCAGCGCTTGTGCGAGGACGGTAATCCGGTTTGCCGATAGCGGTATCGGATAACAAGCTTTCCTCGCCCCGACGCAACGCCTGTAACTCTGAAATGTTGCGCCCGTCGATTCATTAAGCAGACACACGTACGGCCGGAGTCCTGTGCCGTTCCGTAACTCGAGCATAATTTTTAATCCTACCTCCGCCCCTCGAACGATATCGCTATAAACTCGGAGATTCTCGTCCGCTCGATTTGATTTTAACGCAATTCGTAAGCAACGAGTCGCGTTTCATTGACAACGTCTCTATTTTTGACGATAAGTATTTATCACGGTGTTGCGGAACAGCTGATATGTCGCGTGAGACATAGGATAGACGAGAGAGAGAGAGAGAGAAAGAGAACCTTATATTTAAACCTGCAAAACCATAACAGGTGTCAAGCCTATCGAAACGGTAATCCCTACCACCTCTCTTCTTTCTCGGCTCTCGCTCGTGTTATCGTTTGACATAGGTCAAAGTAGAACAATTGCTCGAAGAGAGAACATCCTTTTATTTATTTATTTATTTATTTATTTACGGGNAAACTCAATGCCCCCTCTCGAACCCTCAGACCTAACAACACTTTCTGCCCTGTTAGATTCACTTCTCGTTTTGGTCATACTAATGTCATCAATAGAATTGTTTCTAAAGCCAATAGATTTAGTCACTTATTCGATATATTTAATGATTCTGGCCCAGTCATAAGAAGAAAGCTTCGTTTGTATTTTTTATCTTAACTTTTATGATATTACAAGGCACTATTATAAATTATAAATTATACCCATTCAAATATAAATTGGTTTAGGAAAGTTCGAGTAGCTAGTACAATTCAAATTTAGAGAAAGCCAATTCTGTGTTCTTCTTTTTGAATCGTATACATCAAATCGACCATTATATTATTTTATTTTATTTTATTTTATTCTCTGCTCAAACGTACTGCCTGTATATATACTTCAATGTATTATAAAGGGTTTTTTTATAGCCCGTAAATAAATAAATAAATAAATAAATAAAGATAATTTATAATAGTAAAATGAACGAAGTGTGTTCCATGAACAATCTATTCCCATGCTTTAATTAAACCAGCTCTATTCGTTTCCTAATTAATACTCAACACACGGTCATCGCTAATTTACAATTCAACATTCGAATACTCGCGTTTCACCTCTACTCTCGACCCAATTTGTTCCCGACGTCTTCGTCTTGGTATATCTGGCAATTTTTCCACGGATCTCGTCTGGCCGGAGAGAAATGGCGACACGCGTGCGACAATTAATCCTCGTATCATCTCGTCTAGCGATCCCATTTCTTTTCTGGGTACCTCCTCGCGGCCCGCTGGCTCGTCTCCTTTTATCCCGATGGACGCCGTAACGAGCCGTCCTCGAGGGTAATAAATCGTCATTATCCGGCGAGAGTAACCGGTCGTTCGTTAACGAACCTGCCAGCCCCCGAGACACAATGCCGGACATCGGTAGCCGCTACGACTGAATTACCCGCTCGTTGCGTAAGCAACAAGTGCTCATTATACGTTTATTGCGCGCGGAATGGGACGTTACGGGTGGATCAGGTGCCGCGTGATTGCTCGTGAAACGATACTCTTCGTAATAAAAACGATTTTGCCCCCGTCGACGTTATTTACGACAAAAGGCACCCAGGAAAAAGTTAGAAAAATCCCTAAGAACTTTCACGGACCCGAGATTTATGCTCCTTACCTTATCAATCCATTCCGTAATATGAAAATGTGTGTCCGAATTCTGCATAAATAGATTGGTGGGGGTGTATGAGAAATTGCGAGAGAGATATATCGTCGGTGGGAGAGATGGACGTCGCGAAGCGCGACCGTGGCAGAAATTTGAGAATGAAAAATGCCAGGATAAAAAACGGCAGGGTCAGGGATGAGATTCCCGGGGCAGGATAACCGTGTTCCTTCTGTATACCGCGAGCGTTAATGTATTGAAATGCATGTACATTTTGGGAGCGCGGCGGCGCCGCGCGCCGGTCGTCCACCGTTGAAAGCAAGAAACGCTACCCCACCCAGGGAATTATTCATCCCGGTTAGCTTCTGCTTTTGAATATTTTTCATAAATATTCCAGTTCACGATCGTCGTTTAATAACCTTTATACGGCACGTTCGAAGTTGATTTACGACGCCGTTCGGCGGATTTCGGATTTGCGTATCCAGTTTTTATAGTTCGAAACTTCAGACGATATTTTTAATTGAAGAAATTATTTGACCGCGAATAAGTGTTATAAAAGAGATCGAGCGTCGACCGGGAGATTGATTTATACTTCCAGGATAAATTAAGAGACGTAAACCTCGCTTAACACCGGAAGGAAACGGAGAGAGAAGAGTGCGAGTATAATTTATAAGGTTACGTTTTACGAGCAAATGAAGCTGTTAATGGTTGTCGTTTATTGCCATCAGCCGGACAGTACGACACCGAGGGCGATCCGAACGAGGGTTTTAACTCTTCCATCTCGACTATTTTAGTCACGATAACAATTACACCGCCGGGGGAAAAGAATCAGACAAACGTACGCCATCGATCTGTTTTCCCTGACGTCGCCTAAGCGTTCCTATTACGTCAGTAGTTCTATTGCCGATATATCGACCGGACGAGATAATACAGCGAATCCTGCTTTCGCTGTGTAGTANCTCCACGAGATATCGACCGGACGAGATAATACAGCGAATCCTGCTTTCGCTGTGTAGTACTTTCTATTTTCTGTTCCCCGACCGTTCGCTTCGTCATTTATATTTTCACATAATTATTAATCATCGAAAGTACCCTTCGAACCACGATTATGAAAATATAAACTAAAAGCAGTGAATAAATAAATTTAGCAAGTCTATTTCGTCAATAGCCAATCCAATATATAGTTTCTTTTCTATTATTTCGCACTCGATAGTGGCTCGAAGGAGAAGTTATTTAAAGGACACGGGAACTGTGAGGCAGTAAAAATAGCAACGGAGGCTTCTTTATGCGTCTGTTATTCAAGTATTCACCGGCGAAGTTAAATCCGCCTTAAACCAGCAACTCCCGAGTCCTCCGATCGAGCGGAAAATCATGGCAATGCATCGAATCGATGCCCGCCGCGTGCTATTGTGTCGTCGCGAAAAGTTTGCGCTCACGAGCCACGAAATCTTCTAAAAGTCTCGTTTCTTTCTCTTTCCGCGCCGACTGATACGATCTCTGCCGTCGTTCCCAAGCCGGATAACTGTCAAATATCCTCTCGAAACTGGATATCCGATATTTCGTTTAATATCCTTGAAAAAATTATCCTCCTCGCCGAGTCTGCTTATTTTCGGCTTCGTCTCTAACGGATCTTCGGTAATACCATTTTTTAAAGGACGATATTATTAGAATACGAAATAACCCGACATAAACTTCTTCCCGAAGAAAAAGGATACAGAACGAAAGAGACGCGAGTCACGAGCGTCAAACGAAAAATTTACTTCTGCCGATAAGAAACTTCTGGCAGAAGTTAATTCGAAGAAAGTTGGAGACAAGACCGCGTGTTTGGACGCGTGTTACCATCGAGTAGACGCGTCGAAAACAAAGCCCCGAAAACGAAGCGTCGGCGGTGGGAGGAGGCGACGGTTCTCGCCCGTGAAGAATCAGTTTTCGTCGCGACACTACGAACTTTTCGCGCGTACCTCGGCGGCGGAGTAAGAAAAGTTTCGAATCTGTTGGCGAATCCTCTAGCCGGATGTTCCGGCCGCGAAATGGCTTTTCGGGGTTCGTGGAAAAGAAAAGTCTCCCTCTCGAGTAACGAGATATTGTCCTCGGCTACGCGCGATAGTTCCTGGCAAGTCGAGTTCCTTCGGATCTTAATGCCGCCCTGTCTTTAGGACGATTGTACGGGAGGGGAAGCAAAGAAAAAAAAAAAAANAGATTCCCGGGGCAGGATAACCGTGTTCCTTCTGTATACCGCGAGCGTTAATGTATTGAAATGCATGTACATTTTGGGAGCGCGGCGGCGCCGCGCGCCGGTCGTCCACCGTTGAAAGCAAGAAACGCTACCCCACCCAGGGAATTATTCATCCCGGTTAGCTTCTGCTTTTGAATATTTTTCATAAATATTCCAGTTCACGATCGTCGTTTAATAACCTTTATACGGCACGTTCGAAGTTGATTTACGACGCCGTTCGGCGGATTTCGGATTTGCGTATCCAGTTTTTATAGTTCGAAACTTCAGACGATATTTTTAATTGAAGAAATTATTTGACCGCGAATAAGTGTTATAAAAGAGATCGAGCGTCGACCGGGAGATTGATTTATACTTCCAGGATAAATTAAGAGACGTAAACCTCGCTTAACACCGGAAGGAAACGGAGAGAGAAGAGTGCGAGTATAATTTATAAGGTTACGTTTTACGAGCAAATGAAGCTGTTAATGGTTGTCGTTTATTGCCATCAGCCGGACAGTACGACACCGAGGGCGATCCGAACGAGGGTTTTAACTCTTCCATCTCGACTATTTTAGTCACGATAACAATTACACCGCCGGGGGAAAAGAATCAGACAAACGTACGCCATCGATCTGTTTTCCCTGACGTCGCCTAAGCGTTCCTATTACGTCAGTAGTTCTATTGCCGATATATCGACCGGACGAGATAATACAGCGAATCCTGCTTTCGCTGTGTAGTACTTTCTATTTTCTGTTCCCCGACCGTTCGCTTCGTCATTTATATTTTCACATAATTATTAATCATCGAAAGTACCCTTCGAACCACGATTATGAAAATATAAACTAAAAGCAGTGAATAAATAAATTTAGCAAGTCTATTTCGTCAATAGCCAATCCAATATATAGTTTCTTTTCTATTATTTCGCACTCGATAGTGGCTCGAAGGAGAAGTTATTTAAAGGACACGGGAACTGTGAGGCAGTAAAAATAGCAACGGAGGCTTCTTTATGCGTCTGTTATTCAAGTATTCACCGGCGAAGTTAAATCCGCCTTAAACCAGCAACTCCCGAGTCCTCCGATCGAGCGGAAAATCATGGCAATGCATCGAATCGATGCCCGCCGCGTGCTATTGTGTCGTCGCGAAAAGTTTGCGCTCACGAGCCACGAAATCTTCTAAAAGTCTCGTTTCTTTCTCTTTCCGCGCCGACTGATACGAGCTCCGCCGTCGTTCCCAAGCCGGATAACTGTCAAATATCCTCTCGAAACTGGATATCCGATATTTCGTTTAATATCCTTGAAAAAATTATCCTCCTCGCCGAGTCTGCTTACTTTCGGCTTCGTCTCTAACGGATCTTCGATAATACCATTTTTTAAAGGACGATACTATTAGAATACGAAATAATCCGACATAAACTTCTTCCCGAAGAAAAAGGATACAGAACGAAAGAGACGCGAGTCACGAGCGTCAAACGAAAAATTTACTTCTGCCGATAAGAAACTTCTGGCAGAAGTTAATTCGAAGAAAGTTGGAGACAAGACCGCGTGTTTGGACGCGTGTTACCATCGAGTAGACGCGTCGAAAACAAAGCCCCGAAAACGAAGCGTCGGCGGTGGGAGGAGGCGACGGTTCTCGCCCGTGAAGAATCAGTTTTCGTCGCGACACTACGAACTTTTCGCGCGTACCTCGGCGGCGGAGTAAGAAAAGTTTCGAATCTGTTGGCGAATCCTCTAGCCGGATGTTCCGGCCGCGAAATGGCTTTTCGGGGTTCGTGGAAAAGAAAAGTCTCCCTCTCGAGTAACGAGATATTGTCCTCGGCTACGCGCGATAGTTCCTGGCAAGTCGAGTTCCTTCGGATCTTAATGCCGCCCTGTCTTTAGGACGATTGTACGGGAGGGGAAGCAAAGAAAAAAAAAAAAATAGATTCCGTAGTTACAACTACGATTGCCGTTGGAAACTTTCCAACCCGGGCTTTAAACCGTCCGAGCTTCGCGGATTATCAAGATGTGAGCGCGGCGAGATCTCGCGAGATCATTTTCAAATTGCTCGTACCGTCACGGTGAAACACGGGCCTGTAAGTTTAATCCTGATTAGACGGCAATAACTTCGGCCGGACAGCCGATTACGAACTCGACGAAGAAAATCGACTGGCGGACAAACGCGACAAATTGCTCTCGGCGATGAAAGTAGAAGCCGGGCAAAAAGCGTCGCGGGGACACAGCCGTTCCGGTCCGTTTCGACCGCGAACAAGCTCACCCGGAAAATGGTAATTCGCGCAAAATAATGAGGGAGAAGGCCGAGGGACGACGGGACGTCTGGCCGGGCGCCGCCGCCGGCAAGAAGGAAGAGCGGAGCCCGAGATCGATGGTGGGCGGGGACGACAGGGTCCGAAGGAAGAATAAAACTGAGATTCGACGGCGAGGCGAGGGAGAATTCGATTTGCTCTCGGTTGGCCAAAGTTTGCAAAATCATTGACGAGATTACGAGGATTCTCGCGGCACGAAATGAACAGAGCCTGAGAGACAGAAGAAGTGCAGACTTAATTCGTGTGGCGGTGATCGCGGCGGCTTCATTCCCGACGTCTCGCTACTTTTCCTTCGGGTGCCCGGCTCCCAATGGCAACGGCGAATAAAATATGCGTTTTAATTTGCAATTTAATTGGAACGTCCCCGGGCGGCCTCGAGGAGCCGGCCACTTGGTCGCGTCTCGCGTTTTTCTGCTCGACCGTATCGACGACGCGGCTGCCCGCTAATTTCCCAGCACGCGAATTACGAAAGCGGACACGGGGCCTCCGGCCGTTTACCAGCAACTTTCGCGGGGAATCGTGACAGTGAAATTCAGATGAGAAAAGTTTAGAAAATTC
>SMSR01015599.1:55128-68481 GCA_019453355.1 Ceratina japonica | reverse complement strand
CGCTCTCCGTCCGCCCGGTGCGAAAAACCCAGCTGACGTCATAATTGCGGTAATTAAAGTCGCAAACAACCGGCCGGCCGCTTCTCGAACACCTACGACGGACCCCCGCGCCGAGTCGCGAACACACGGGCTAATTAACCGAAACGATATAAATTGTAGCGATGACGGCGGCACGCGGCCGACTCGTCGCGAACCTTTACTACTGAATTCCCATTACGAAACGTTTAAAGGAGGTTTATCCGGTTAAGGAATTAACAGATTTGGATACCTTAATGATGAGATATTAATATAAATATTTTTTACAATTTTACATGTAGTCATATGGAAAAGAGTGATTTCCTAGACTTCTATCGCTAAATTATTAGGTATTGACAGACAGTTTTGAATGAAATCTATGTCATATTAACGCCTTGGGTACGGATTTATTTGAGAAAATATTTGCATGTGGAACGGATATAATTTTTGGTTGCTTGGAGTAGTATGTAAAAGCAGTACATTTTACGTAAGAATTTATTTATTTCTAAAATATTGGTGACATATGTAGTATTAAGATGTCTTCGAGTAATTAGAATTGCAAAACAACAAAATAAAACTAAAATGACGTGTCTCAGACGTCAAATGTACCCAAGGGGTTAAAGAGAAACATTTAACGAATATTTTAATTGCAAATTTAGGTAGATTGGGTGACTATGAATCGAGAAATATATAAACACGACAAACGAAATCTGCATCTTTCAGCAGTAGATAACCATAAGCAGGCTCCCCTTTTCTATAACTTGCATTTGACTTGCTATGTACCAGAAGAACCTCCTTAAAAGCTGACGAGTGCCATTTTAAAATAAATCGACCGGCACTCGTTTCGACAGATAAACGGGGACAATTAGCGGGGCCCGAGCTCAAATTAATAGCACGCGGCTCGGCGCGAACGCGGCTGGTGTACCGAGGCGTTGGCACACAGGCGGCAAGTTCACACGAGTTTTGATTCCGGTTCCGCTTCTCAAGTCTCGTTTACCGTGCCTCCACCCACTTCTCGCGCTCCTCCAGGCGCAGTAGGTAGTTGTTACGTATTTAATGCGCGCCAACTTGTACCTACCCGCAACCTCGGAATCCAAATAAACTCGTTGCAAGATTTAGCAGATGCTTGCCTGCGGAGTCCTAGATGCGAGATTAATTGTTCAGCCCACCCTACGCTCTGGATACAAACCGAGAGCTAACAATAAGTTAATTAATTCGTCCCGTTACAGTTTCTGGCCGCCGCCGCCGTCGGTGAGAAACGGGCCGACGGCTCTCGCGCACGACGCGACGCCTCGAGAGATCGTTAGAAAAATTAGACGCTGCCGATCGGCGTGCCGCGACGTCGTCACTGATTTCGGGAGAAGGACCGTCGTTCAACGTCACGGATGATCCAAAGCCAGTGTCGGGGCGCGTAAACCGCGACGGACAGTTGACGTACAAACGGCGGCGACGGCCGGACCTAATTTAATCGACCAATTACTATACACCGTGCCCGCGTTACGTCCGTTCCGAGGCATTCGATGACACCCGGTCGCGTTGCGGGCGCGGTTTAACGCCGGGTGATTTATCCGGAGAAACGAATCGGGGACGTAATACCCCGGGAAAACTCGATGATCCGCGTCGAGGCAACGACGCCGCAAGCCTGTCCGAATCACCGAAACCGTTCGCCAGCAACTTCCGACGAGCATTGTTACCGATGCCGGTTACACGGTCTCCGTCCGCGTGTTACACTCGTCAAGACTCGACGCGCGTGTACGCGGATTTATGACGCCGCCCGCTACACACCGCCGAATGCAAAATTTACGACGCGATCGTGAGATACCGAACACCCGTGGAAAATGTACCGACGCGCGTAGAATTGTAAGATGAATAAATGAAATCCCTACAAAAAATCGCGTTTCCTCGTTAACGCGGACACGGTGTCCCCTTCGTCGTTGGAATCCGGTCGCGAATCGGCTCTTACCCTCTGAATTAATATTATTCCGAAGCCCCTGGTCGCGGTTCAATTAAATTAACGCCGCGCGGGGGGGGTGGGAACGTGACGTTTCGCGCGTATCCGAATTAACCGGACGAATGGGAGGGGAAGAAGACGCGGAGGGACGCCATGCGTGATTTCAAGTACAGCGCCGAAATCCATCGGACGTAATTTACCTGTAATTAATGTTATCGATTTCCCGGCGCAGCGCGCGATCGCCGTGTGTTGGTAATTATACAGACGGGGCCATATTTACGCGGGAAAATACAGTAGATCGTAATTACACACAACAAACGCGACGGAGTATGTTAATCCGTTCGGACGATTCGTTGCCAATCGATCGCGTTTGCCAAACAATAACAGGCGGCCCACCGCCCGGTCTCCCGTACAATTTATCGTCTCTATCGTTGCGACTCGTCAAGTACGTACGAGCGCGTCATTCCGTCGCTCGGTCCAAGAAAATCTTAGACAATCTTAGGCATATGAGTTGTCAAAATACACGGTTTCAGTCCGGAAGATGAATGCTATCAGAATAAACAATAACCGTGAAAGCCTTAAATCCAAAATCTTAGACAAATTTTTTAATTGCCGGGTTTGAAGACTGCGATTATCTGCGTTCGTTATCGCCGCGTGAATTATCCGCAAGGCGAAGGGGTGGAAAATTTCCCGTAGGTAGCGCGGAACGTGTCAACGGAATGCGGTAAATTCAACGAAGACTTTTCTCGAGGAAAATTATAATTTTCTACCGACGTAAAGGGACCGGGTCCTCGCGACGCTAATGCGAGCGTGCATTAGGCGAGAAAAATAGCTGGTCGGGCGTATGGCCGCGCGGGGAAATTTGTATGAAGGCGAGGGAAGCCGTCCGGGTTAATCGCCGAGAAAATAGCGAGAATGGTGTCCCACCGCGAATTAAGAATCGACCATGCGAGACCGGAAACCGGCCTCGGCGTTCGTCTACTGAAAACGCGACGAGTTTTGTAAATTTACGACGTCGCCAAGACGAATTCCGTTGCCGAGACGAACTGTACGTAGTGCGTCGCGGTGTTATCGGACCGCTCGCATAAATTCTGAGGGAAAGGAAGCGGCGGAAGAGTTAAGCCAATTTGGCTCTGAAACGAGTACGTGCTTCATGCACGTAAATGATCCACTCGAGCCTTAAGTCTCTTTTATGGGATCGGTTGAAGATGGTCTTGTGTAGTTCTTGCTCTAAGCTGTGTTTCAGACTCGCTTATCCTGCCTCTCTCGCTTCTTCGACTCCGCCTTCGCTCATTGCGCCGATCGATAAACCACTTCAATTACCTCGCAGGTAAACGGCCCCAGATACGTCTCGACGAAACGAACGTGCTCCAAGTGCACTTCAAGTTTTTGAATCTTGTTCTTCGACTCGTACCCCTCGCGACGACGTGGCGTGCCGTTCGACCCCCGCGTAACAAAACTCCGCCGGGGCGGAACCGGCGATCATCCGGCTCGGACGGGGATCAGACCGGGGAAGAGAGATGGTTTATCATAGCTACGTGAGGATCATTAATCGAATGGCGGATACGTGAGGATCGGGCTGGCTCCCCTTCTACCCTCGACTGGCACGAAAAACTCTGGGAGGGTCGGTTTATCAAGGTCGCGTCGGCAGAAAGATGAAGAATGCGTTTCGTCGTCAGAACCGAATTAACATTAATTACCGCGTTTTGAACCGTCGCGAAGATTCTATTCCGACGGAGACCGCGGCAAGTATTAAATTCTCATCCGCGCGTTCGAGAAAAATATAATTCTTATCTCTTCCGTGTCGACGGTTCTCGGGAAAAAAGCGCAAACCCCGGGGGCGTGACATCGGGAATCTATCAGCATCGACGAGGGTCCACGACTTTTTGCAAAGCTAATCCCGATCATTCGAATTCCGGGATGACCCGATATCCGGCGTCGTTAACTATCCTAACTGGATTCGACGATGACGGTGCGCGAAGGGATTCGCGGGAGGATTGATCGGGGAATAACCGGCGAGGGATAAAGTTTGAACCGCGCCAGTGCGAATGCATCTTCGCGGCCGATAGCGTGTGCGAGGCCGAGGAATTGACGGGCCTCGGGAACGAAAGGAGTGGAAACCCGCGATAAGCGCGGCTTCCCGTGTACTATCAAATTTCTCCTACGCTACGGGACTTCCCCCGGCTTTTTTCATGTTAATTGTTTTCGCTCGCGATCGAATTCCAGCAGTTCAGGGAGTCCGCTGCGCCGTTTTATTTTAATTCGATGAATAATTGATACGTTCTCGTCGATCGAAAGAATTTTTCAAATAAATTGTAGCTCTAACGATCGACGGCACAAAACGACGTTTCACGCGATAATTGAAACAATCGTTTCGACGCACGTTAATGAAACATATTGTTACGCACTCCAATTATTTATCAAAAACCTCCAAATGCGCGTTCGGAAAGAGTTATCGGTTCGAAAAGTCCGTGTTTACAATTTCCCGGCAAAAGAAAGGGACCGGATCGATGAAACGTTTGATAGAATCATTTTCACATATCTGTACCCGTCGGGTTGTGTCGTATATCATTCGGATCGTTTGAAACTCGGGTCCGATTTCCGTGAAAAAGTTCCACCCCCCGCCCTTTCTCGGGACGCCTTATCTGGGACGGCGAGGCGAGGAATACTTTCGACGATGTCGGATAAGTTCCATGCAACGCGAAATTCCAGAATCGTGAGTTATCGGCAGCGGGCGGCCGGGAAGGGGTTAAAGAAGTTGGAGGGCGAACCGATTAAATGGCATTCCGCACAGCCACGGAACTTTACCTGGCAACTTCTTTCGGAATTCATGGCTCACTCGCAGCGTTCCGTACGAATAACGTTCCGAACTCGTCAACAGCTGTTTGCCACGAAACTCACGGCGAAATTATTCAACTCGACCGTTAATGTGTATTTTTCAATTGTCGTTCGCATTGAATATTTGAATATCTGCCCGAATTCATTAAACGACGAGAGTATAATCGTATGCTCTGCATTGTGTTAAATAAATCGCAGAAATGGGGAGTTAACCGCAACTCGTAATTGGCTGCTATTAAATGAAGCACGAATAAGATTTGTATTTACATGCTCGCGTTGCTAATCGATGCACAAACGTGTACAGGAACTGCAGGAATTCGACTGTGAAATCAAATGAAAGCGTAGGAAAAATTCTAAATAGGTAAATTGGAATGACGGTGGTCGGGTCCTCGAATGCGAAAGCGTATACGTGTCCACGATCGAATTTCGTAGGAATTCACTGTTGACCGGCGGCTTTTGATCGCCGCGGGAGCGTCGAGTGGTAGTAATTTAAACGATACCCGGGCTCGCGAAATTAGCATGCCGATAAGCAAAAACCGTCGACGCGCTCTCTCGTTATAATCTATTAATCACCAGACGCATGCATCATTTTTTATGCTCCCCGGCAACCCCGGTTTTTCACGCGAAAACATCGCACAAAGAATGTGATCTATTTTTTTGTACATTAAAGACCGAGTAAACGCGGCGGGGGAAAAATATTGCGCGCGGCTCGATTCTCCGCGGCACAAGTTTTAACGACTCCATAAATCTCTGTTCACTTTTTATTTACAGCGCGGAAAACTCTTCGATAAAGTATCGCGAACTGCTTCATTATATCCGTCGAAAAGTTTTTTTTCTGGAATTCGCGACGCAGGCCGAGGCCGAATATCTGACCGGCCGCGTTTCATTAGTCCGTCTCGCGAAAGACTATACAGCGTAAAACGACCGTATGAATTTTCAACGAGCGAATCTCTCTTTTATAGACGATACCTCTCTCCGATGAAAATCACTGAAATTTTCCGGGCGACGGGATTAAATCAACAAGTCAAATTGTGCGCCGATACCGTGGCCCGATCGCGATCGTTTCACCGATAATATCGCCTGCGAACGGTCAGACGAAAACGCACAAAGACTTCGCTCGCAAATTTGGTTAATCGGTTTCGGATTAATTCACGAAGAGAAAAGTCAACTTTACTGTAACGAAATAAAAACCGAGCAGCGCGCTCGCGATGCGGGATGCAGTAAATTATAAGACACGGGAATAATAATAAAAAGGGGAGGTTTTATCGACATTTGGCGAACGCCAGATCAAGTTGATGCATGCCTACGAGCGCGACAGCCCGGTCCTTATACTCGATAAATTCTCGAAGAATCGATTGGTCGATCGTAAATTAAATACGACGAGGGCGTCGAGAGGGAACGCCTACCTGGCGCGAGGGCGAACTTTGTGAGAACGCCCTGCGACCCTAAAAAAGGATACGTCGTCGACGACGCATTCACAGATTTTTTCAGCGGGCTTTATGCGTGGGACGGCACGCTATCAAGGTCTAGCACCCTTGTCCCTACGGCGGGTGCTGAAAGAACGCTCCGGTGAATAGCTATGGCGGCCGACTACATAGCCACTTACACATAGTATCTCCCGACTCTCTGTCTTCTACATATTTTTATTTTATTTTAGTGTCCAAATAATCGAGAAATCCAGCTTCATTTTTAATCGCTATACATATGACGTGTACATGTAGTGTAAAAGGTGTCAATTTTCGAAATATATACTCATGGAGCTTTCATATCTTATTTATGTCATGTACTGCTCAAACTATTATCTTTTGTACCTCAAAGGGTTTCTTAACCCGTTTAATAAATAAATAAATAAATAAATAATTCTATTTTTTGTATTTGAATTTTAACGTCCAATGATAGAATTTTTAATAATACTCAAAACGACCTGTTATTCTTGGACGAGTGCCTCAACAAGAGTCAGTTTATTTCCATAGGATAATTGTAAAGTACAACGTTTCGGCTCATTTGTAAGCCCTTATCAAGTGTTAATATTATAAAAGGTCAAAAACACAAACTTCATAGTCCCGAAAACGGCACCATTCAATTAAAATGTCACAACTTAAAATTAACCAAAAAAATCGTCTTGTATAAATTCTAACGGTAAAACTACCTAGTCATTCGTACTGTTATCTGTCAACTATAAAATTAGTTACAAATGAGCCGAAACGTTGTACTTTACAATTATCCTACGGAAATAAACTAATAAACTGACTCTTGTTGAGGCACTCGTCCAAGAATAACAGGTCGTTTTGAGTATTATTAAAAATTCTATTTTTTATTGACATACTAAACACCATGTACGAATGATAATCGAAAACTAGCAGCGAAACGACGTGGAGTTTCGGATTGGGGACTCAGAAGACTGATTCTCGTCAAAGTGACAAGAATCACTGTTAATTTATCCCGATATCTCAATCTGTTCCCGGGACATAGGCTTTCAAAGTTCAGGTGTTTAAGCACTCGGTCCGCGGTTCCCGCCCCACTTCGCTTCCTAGAATCTCCGGCAAGGCCGTCTAGCCGTCCAGCAGGAGTGGGAAAGTAGATCACTGGGCCAACGGGTCAGTCGTGTCACAGACCGAGAGAGAGAGAGAGAGATTTGAGCGATGCCAGGAAGACAGTATCAGCGGCGCAGACAAAATTACAGTTGTGCAGACGGAAGGAAATACTACATTTATCGCAAACTGACGGACGACAAGAAGAGATGTAACGCGAATAATGTCTGCCCAGCGACACTTAGACGAAATTATGCAATCTCTTATTAACTCGTCCCACAGGAAGTTAAGGGAAGTTCGGTATTTTCGATCGGTGTCGATCGATAATGCGGATTCGGAGTTTCATTATGCAGGACGGGAAGCATTTAACTTTGATTCGGCACTGTACGTCACGAATCTCGTTTCGCTAAATCGTTAAATCGTATCGCCGATAATAAAGACGTTGTCCGATAAACGGCGAAGGCGGGACGAGGCGGGCCGGGGCAAGGTAAATGGAATTAAGGCGCAATCTTTATAGTCGCTGGTTCGCTACGGGACCAGCGGGTACTCNTTTTTATTGACATACTAAACACCATGTACGAATGATAATCGAAAACTAGCAGCGAAACGACGTGGAGTTTCGGATTGGGGACTCAGAAGACTGATTCTCGTCAAAGTGACAAGAATCACTGTTAATTTATCCCGATATCTCAATCTGTTCCCGGGACATAGGCTTTCAAAGTTCAGGTGTTTAAGCACTCGGTCCGCGGTTCCCGCCCCACTTCGCTTCCTAGAATCTCCGGCAAGGCCGTCTAGCCGTCCAGCAGGAGTGGGAAAGTAGATCACTGGGCCAACGGGTCAGTCGTGTCACAGACCGAGAGAGAGAGAGAGAGATTTGAGCGATGCCAGGAAGACAGTATCAGCGGCGCAGACAAAATTACAGTTGTGCAGACGGAAGGAAATACTACATTTATCGCAAACTGACGGACGACAAGAAGAGATGTAACGCGAATAATGTCTGCCCAGCGACACTTAGACGAAATTATGCAATCTCTTATTAACTCGTCCCACAGGAAGTTAAGGGAAGTTCGGTATTTTCGATCGGTGTCGATCGATAATGCGGATTCGGAGTTTCATTATGCAGGACGGGAAGCATTTAACTTTGATTCGGCACTGTACGTCACGAATCTCGTTTCGCTAAATCGTTAAATCGTATCGCCGATAATAAAGACGTTGTCCGATAAACGGCGAAGGCGGGACGAGGCGGGCCGGGGCAAGGTAAATGGAATTAAGGCGCAATCTTTATAGTCGCTGGTTCGCTACGGGACCAGCGGGTACTCAATCGAATTTCAGGGGGTTCCCCTCGGTTGTAACGATGTTACCCGATCGTAGAATTGGCAGCAATCAGAGTGGTTTAATGACGTTAACGAGGCTATTAGATAACCGGGGCTTTCGTTCCGTTGAAAAATTCCCTTTGTGATCGTCTCATCTGACAAGCAGATGTGCTCGCTCGAGCGGATCGCGAGCCGGTCTCGCAACGAAACGTAATTTATTATCGTCGCATAAAACCACGATTACTGTCTCCGGCGCAGTTTCAAACAACGGCCGCTAATATTATGTATTTCCGTAACAATAACGTCGCGACTACGAACTGATACCGTTAAAGAGGAAGATATTGTTATCGAAATCGATCAAACGGAACGGTACCGGCGTAACGACAGACACCGGGTAGGTACCATAGTTTAATAGGCAATTATCGAAGCATCGTTCTCCTTGCGGATGCGGCGAATGACAGTATACGGTTGTACGTAATAAAGGGGTGTCGAGGTTCGCGGCGGCACGGTCCCAGGAAATCGTCGATCACCATAAAATCCTCCCCTAACGGTCATTAGCGACTGGCAATTGCTTGGAGGAATTACGAGCGCGCCGCAACCGTTTACGTCTTACGTGGAAAACGTCCGGAACGGCGGCGGACCGGTTACCTAATTGAGAGGCATGCGACTGCAAGGGTGGCCGGGGAGTCTGTCGAGACTTCGGCCGGACCGGGAACAGAAACAGGGAGGGAGGAAAAAAACGTTAAAAAAAAGAGAGCACGCCGCGTCGCGTTTAAGCAATTAAGTCGCGGAACTGCTTTATCCTCGAGCAATTCGAGCTATTTCACCCCGTCCACTGGATTCTCTCCCTCTCACCTCTTTTTTGTACCCAGCGCAACTTTCCCGCGGATAATTTCAATAAAACGGGACGGACCGGCACGGAAATAACCCGACAGCCGCGAAATTCGCGGAGGACGGGCGCGGGAAACCAATAAATCGCGGGAGCGCGCGCGCGCGCGCTCTCGCCCCCGCACCCCGAGAAAATATTTTATTTTCGTGCGAGACGGGTACCGGGCATTTTTCGGCCCGCTGCTCGCAAACAACTTTCGCGACACGCATTGGTGGCGCGGACTCATCGAAATTGTGTGCCGCTGACGCGGAACGCGTCCGACGAACGTTCATTTATTAGCGTACTCCACGCCTCGTTTTTCCTATTCGTTTGATTTCGCCCCTTCGACACCTTCGCGACGTCCCTATAACTCATTTCGACTCGCGTTACGCGCAATCGTCAATCGGATAAATTATATACCGCGCGCTCCCCTCTGCGCTACGTACGGAGCGCTCGCATAAAAAACGGAGGGAAACTCCGTTAAGAAAAGCGAGGAGCCGCGCTTTCAACGCTAAAATATCGGGTTGGCTCTGCTCGACGGAATGACATTCATCGACGCGGAAAGGTAATATCTCCCGAAGAAGATTGTTCTGTTTTCATACGAGAGGGGAACCATCATCGTCGAACGGGCGGAGGCAGGCGATGGCGGATAAAGCGCTTTTCGCCGGTAAGTCGTTCAATTCCGTCTAGAACCGCCTAGGGATCGAGAGTCGATCGCGCAGGCTGCCGACAATCGCCGGCAAAGGCGACGTTCCACCGCTTTGTACGAAATTTCATTTGTTCGTTTTGCCATAGAGGGAGAGCCGGGCGAAAGAGAGAGGCGTAATATCTCGTTTAAAGGCGTCGACGTTTCCACGTGTTCGTCGAGGTCCTCGTTAAAGCGAAACAATGGGCATTCGGATTACATCCAATTCATTTATCACGGGGCTCTCCCGGCTACCGACCGAGCAAGGAGAAAAAACAATGGAAAACCCGACGACCCTTCTGTCGACCATCGCGCCGAATGCGCTACTGCACGCTTGCCAAGATATTAATCCGTTGGTTAACTCGCGCCGATGCCCGCGCGTACGTCCCGTTTTTTAATGAACGTATTCTGTCCGCTTAATTAACGCCGCGGAATTACACCGTCCGCCGCCGCCGGTCTCCTTACTTGACAAATATCGGCTCGCAAATCAATTTCAGCCGGCGCGACGCGGCTTTTTCGAAACAAGACTTATAATAATCTACAGGTGTGTTTCTCCAGCGAAATACTCTTGTTCCTATTAATACGAAAACTCGTGCCGTTAGCCGAACGTGCCACTCCTGATAACCGACGAATTAGCGTGTGCAATTAGTCAAGGGTACGTGCCAAAAACCTCGGCGAGCTCGTGCCAGACTCCGGGGACGAAACTTCGCGACGACTCCGGGCGTAAATCAAAGACGGCGCACGCAGTTTTAGCGCGACACCCGGTAGAAACCGTGGGTCCCCTCGCCGTGGATTGCGTCGTGAATTAATATCCCCGTCTTCTGGTTCGCCTTTGCGCGAACCCCTTTCAGAGGCACACGAGCGTGCGCTACTATTTTGCGTGCACGGAACCCGACCCTCTCGACCCTCTACCGCCGTCGCTCCGTCTCTGTTCTAGCGGCAGTTTCGCCCCTTCCCGTCTCCGCGACGGTGAACTTCGATTTATGACTCAGCGCCGGGTGCGTCGATGCATCTCGATGCCTCTCCCCGACATCCACTCTTCGCGCGCGAACACAGCTCATAAATGTATTCGGTGAAAAGTTGCACGAGTCTTCCTCGATTAATTCTCGACCGTGCCAAATGTTCCAAATATTTTTGCGCCCCGATATTGAAATTCTACTCGTTGGGGGCGGGGAGAAACGTTTACGGGGAATCTGTTCCTGACGAAACTGTCGCAACAATTTCGAAACTATTACCGCAACGAAACATCTCCATGGCTGAAACCGGAACAGATGACGGGCCGGAAAACACGATGCCGCGGACTTCCCACCCGAAGTTAATCCGTCTAATTTCACGTTCTATCGGCCGACGCCGAGAGCTAATAATAAGTCAGAAATTATCCGCGTCGCGGTCCGCGTCGTTCGACGTCCCGGGAACGCTTCCTCCTTCGAGCGGACGACCCGAAGGGGACAGACGGGGTCTGCTAATCCGAAATTCGGGGGCCAACGGACGGGCGACACCGCGAATTCCGGGAGTCCGCGGGATTTAGCGTGCGGCACGGGAGTTGCGGCGCGGCCCGCGGTTAAGTGGTTTAGAACATTGCGATCGGCAGCTCGGACAATCCTGGAAACGGTTTCCAAGAGGAGACGCACGGTTTGCCCGCGCCGCACCGTATGAGTTCGCCGATTAATTTGACAACGCGCGCCCGCTGTCTCCCGGAACTTTGCAAACGGCTCGTGCCCGTGATTTACATGACGGGCGTATACGGTCTGTCGATCTACCGCGCGAAAAACAAGGACACTCGAAATTAATCGAAACTGCAAACTGTATTTACGCGAACTAAAATAGATCGTAGAAAAACATTTTTTATATAGAGTCGTGGCGACGCGGTATCGAACCGGGTGCACTCGTCGAAGTAACAATGAGCTACTCCTGCGAAAACAGAGAGGAGAGGCGTTTTTTCCTTATTGTCCGGCGAACGAGCGCGGGGCCTGCGTATAATAGGCGATAGAGAAAATATGGTTACAATACGCGGGGCGGGGGATAATAAGCGGTCGCCGCGCGCTTCCATAAAGCGAACGTAAGAGGATATTCGTTTACCGACGCGTCTATTAAAACGGGCTCTCGAGTGGTCCGGCGAGTGGCGAAGAACGTCGGGACCAGAGGCTGTCAGCTCCAATAGAGGCTGCCATTAAAACTGATAGAAAGAGGGCCGGCACTCGTACCGCGCCACGGCTTTATTATTCCTAACGACTGCTTAGGAGACTCGCCGCCGCGATATTCCCAATAACGTCGCGCCGTTAACGCTCAACGAGACAGCGTGTCGCTCGTTCGTTTAAGATCGATCACTGTTTTTAAACCGATAAAACGACGTTCTCGCCTGACACCGATCTTTGTCGGCGGTAGGGCGCGGGGAGTGACCGAGTAATGGTTAATTTCGGCCGCGAAGGAGGCGTACGTATCCATGACGACGCGGTGACGGCGTCTTCCCGTCGGCGACGACGACATCAAAGAGCTCGTCGAGAATTAGTGTCCGAGCCGAAGGAGAAATCGAACGGGCGGCAGAGGAGCGAGGCCTGCGAGCAAGAACGAGCGCGGTAAACGACGAGGAGAACAGAGGGTAGGAGGGAGACAAAGAAGGTTCGAGGGATAGACGGCATCCCTTGAGCTATTGATCAACGACCAGCTACCGACAACACGCCCTCTTAATTAAACCCTCTGGGAATTCGAGACCGACCGTCTCCCGCCTGTGCTCGTAAGTAAAAGGACGTTTGCGAAACAAGAGGGGAGAAGAAGCAAACCCTGTGACCGCGTCAACTTTTCCCCTGCCACCCAGGGACACCCATCCGATACGATTCTGCTACCCTCCGGCTGCGGTCACCGTTTCCTCGGATCCTGTTTTCCCGAGACGCGTAGGCCGAATCATTCTACTTTATTCTATGAAACTACATCGTCGACGTTAAGACATAAAAGTCATGAATTAAATACTACGATCGCTGGACGATTCACCGTTAACCCCTTCGGCACATTTTACGTCTGAGACACGTCATTCACTTTTTTCCCCTAGGAGCTTTATTTCATTTAGTTTTATTTTGTTGTTATTAATTTATTTTTGTTTTGCAATTCTAATTACTTGAAGACACCTTAATACTACATATGTCACCAATATTTTA